>JAXCGZ010021162.1:45000-72707 GCA_037179515.1 Halocaridina rubra | reverse complement strand
GCCAATATCCAAGGAATAAAAAAATATGGTGAAATTTACATAAAACCAATTGAGATGTTTCAAAGTTAAAACTCTGCCTTTTCATCTCGATCCAATCCTTAAAAGATGTTCTTTACAAAATTAAGAATATGTAACACAATTATTTTATACAGAGCAGACAATTACGTTCCAGAAAGAATTACTGTTTGTCACAAAAACGCAATATTTATAATAGTGAGTAAGTATCTGTATATCAGAGGGAGTGACTTCGTATAATGCCCATCTCCCCACGCACTATTTATTATTGGCATAACAATACAAAACAAAACAAAAGCCCATCTATAGTATTGCTCTCCTGTATACAGCCTCTTCATTATCCTATTAATCTTCAATAGCTACATTCCTCACGCCAATTCTTGCTTTTTGCCATGCCTTTTGTCATCTTATCCTTCATTTTTCCTCCTCGTCATCTTTTCATTCGTAGTTTTAATATTAATAATTACACAGGAAGTCCTTTTTCGTTCTTTTGCTTCTAATGGTATTTGTCCTCCCCTCTTTTTCATCATTTACTTTGTCTGCACCTTTGCCTTATCTTTTTCTTCCTCTTTTGGTCAACTTCCTTTTTCTGTCCTCTACAATATAATGATCTATATATTCCATTAAACATTTTGTTACTAATATACAGTGAGAGCTAAATCTCTACAGGAGCCATCAAATATATATAGTCTTTGACTTTTTCAACTGGGTTTGTTGCTTGGTTTATAATAATAACAATAATAATAATCCATATACCAAAGCCATATTCCCCCTTATAAGGAGGGTGGCTGAGGAATCCCCTCCTCTGTATTTAATTCCCACAAAAAAAAAAAAAAAAAAAAAAATAATAATGATGATGAGCCAACAGTGTGTGTGTGTGTGTGTGTGTGTGTGTGTGTGTGTGAGAGAGAGAGAGAGAGAGAGAGAGAGAGAGAGAGAGAGAGAGAGAGAGAGAGAGAGAGAGAGAGAGAGAGAGAGAGAGAGAGGATCCGTATAATTATATAAGCATTATCACCAGTTGCAACAAAAACGATAATCATGACCTCTATGGCCTTGCAGAATAAAATATCTGTGACAAGACTCCTAAACTGCTCATTTTCCTTCGATTCTTTTTCCCATGAAGTTACGATGCTTTCTTCCGAACATTATTTTTATTTTTTTTTTCACTGGCCTTCAAACAAATTCTCATTTTCACTATTTTGCTACTGTATATTTCCCCTTTCTTGAGTTATTATCTCATATTTTTCTTTATCTTCTTGTTATATATATATATATATATATATATATATATATATATATATATATATATATATATACTGTGAATATATATATATATATATATATATATATATATATATATATATATATATATATATATATATATATATATATATATATATATATATATATATATATACTGTGAATATATATATATATATATATATATATATATATATATATATATATATATATATATACTGTGTATATATATATATATATATATATATATATATATATATATATATATATATATATATATATATATATATATATATATATATATATATATACTGTGTATATATATATATATATATATATATATATATATATATATATATATATATATAATATATATATATATATATATATATATATATATATATATATATATATATATATATATATATATATACTGTGTATGTATATATATATATATATATATATATATATATATATTATATATATATATATATATATATATATATATATATATATATATATATATATTATATATATATATATATATATATATATATATATATATATATATATATAATATTTTTTTTTCCGGGGACCACAGTAGTGGCCAAGTGAAGTTAACAGACCCGAAATCGAGCCCATTGTGGTGAGCTAGGTAGTATCCAGTCCCCATTGAGTGACTAGGGATACTTGAAAATAGAAGTGAGATGATGGCTGAAAAACTGCAAAAATTTAATTTTACTGATACGAGTAGTTATACACCATCGGTTACTAGGGCGTGTGAACCTTGCCCTTGGATAGGGCTATCATCGCTAACTCTCTACCGGCCAATCTGCTCTCTTATATTTATATCTTGTGTATAGTGCGAGAATTTCCTAGAGAGGCATCCAGCAAGGATGGTCAAGGGAACAGTACGTCTGCCAGTGTGACATTAAGGCGGTTATTCTTGAAAATACATTTCTATAAAATACACTTACATATTAGCAATCTAACCATCTAGATGCAGGATACCCGGGCATCCAGCCTAAATTCCCCACCAACATTCTATGTCTAACTATAGATCTATATCAATTTTACCGTCCTTAAGTAAAGAGTTTGAAAAAGCGATTGTTCACAGACTTAAAGAATTCCTTGAAAAGTTCAACCTATTATCCGAAAATCAATACGGATTTCGTAATAATAAGACCACTGAAAAAGCAATAATGAACTTTACAAGTGATGTTTATCAAAATTTGGAAAATAAAAACTTTGATGCAGGAGTTTTCCTAGACTTGTCCAAAGCATTTGACTCATTGGACCATGATATACTAATAGAAAAACTAACGTGCGGGTATTAGGGGAACACCATTACAGTTATTTAAGAGCTACTTGAAAAATAGAAAACAAGCCGTATATTGTAATGGGAAAGCATCTTTGTTGCAAACTATTGAGAGGGGAGTACCACAGGGATCAATACTGGGCCCATTGTTACTTTTAGTTTATATAAATGATATTTCCAATGCCAGCAATAAATTCAAATATATTCTTTATGCAGATGACACCAACCTTCTCTTACATGATAATAACCTTGACCACCTGCATTCTGCTTTAAATAGTGAACTAGAAAAAATTAACAACTGGGTCTCTGTTAATAAATTAAAGCTAAATGTCTCCCAAACTGACTATATCTTATTTCAAAATAGATCTACAGTACACAATATTGGTCAAGTTAATATGAATGGGTATGAAGTTAAAAGAGTTGCTTGCAAGAAATTTTTGGGAGTAATTATTGATGAAAATTTAAGTTGGAAATATCATATTCAATCTGTCTGCTCAAAACTGTCCAAGACGTGTGGAATTTTGTACAAAATTCGCCATAACCTGACAAATGAGGCCTTAAAAAGCATATACTATTCCCTGTGTTATCCCCATATTATATACTGTTTGTCCATCTGGGGTTGTACTTGGCCGTCAATTGTAAGGGATGTATTTGTAACTCAGAAAAGACTGATCAGAACTATTACATACAGTGGAAAATATGACTCAACTTCCTCTTTATTCAACGAGCTAAACTTGCTTAAATTTAATTACTTGATACAATATTTCTGTCTTATTATTATACATAGTGATGTTAATGATAACAGAAAATTATTTAGATTTATTCAACGCAACCATGGAACCAGAGGTAACAATATAAATATGATATGTACACAGCCGAGAACAACCTTGTACAAATTTTCTATTCACTGTTTTGGCCCAAAATGTTGGAATGCATTACCAGAAGATTTAAAAAGAAACTCAAACAGCATTTATTTACTAGGCAAAATCAAGCAGCTGTTGATTAATAATTAATACAGTATTGGTGTATCATTATGTCCAGGTTAAGGTCAGGCTACTGTTTTGTTTTATTACAAGATAAGTATGAGATTGCTATATTGGAGCTTTTGTTAACTATTGCCGTCATACTTTAAATTATGCGAAATGTATATTAAACGGCCTGCCAAGGAGCTCTTGCTCAGCAGGCTAGTGCCTCTGAATATTTTGTATATATTTATTCATGTATGTATTCTAAATATTTGGCAATAAAATCTATGACTATGACTCCTATACTGAAGTGTAACAGTGACAAAATGAGGATCATTATTACTTTGAATCTCGTTTTCATTCTACACACAAGTTTTTTTTCCGAATTCATACTTTTTATAGTTCATTTTCTTCTCATCACTCCCTTCTTAGCTACCTACCCCTATCATCGTCTACATACACCATTGTTATATAAGGTCTCCTCTTGCCTTCATCTTCCATGTTGCGATAAACACCTTCCTTCTTCCCTTTTCTTCCCCATCGTGACCAATTAACTCTAACCCCTTTCTCTCTCCCCCTTCATCCTTTTCTTCACCTTCAACTCTCCTTGGCTTCCATCTCCCCAAACTTCTTCCTTCCACTATGCAACGTTCTACTTCCTCTGACACTTATGCACACTCGCTGCCAAAATCTCTTCCATTCTCCTCTTCTCCCTCCACTTCCCTCCTCTCCCCCTTAAATCTTCATCGTTAAATTTTCTTGGCCTCTATCTTCCCATTACAAACCTCTTCTCCCCTATGTGCAACGCTCCTCTCTCACAATTATTCCGTTCTCCTTTTCCCTTCTCCCTCTTGATCTGTCCTCCTCAATACTTCCCTTCTCACCCACAACAAGTCTCCACCTTCCACTTTTCTTTGCCTTCGTCTCCCTTTTTTGAAACTACTTCTGTCCTCCATGAACCCTTTTCTCACTTCTTCGCTATCTATATACCACTCTCCTCCCCCTTCCCCCTCCAATAACTTCTCTTCTCACCCTCTGTAAGTCTTCACCTTTAACTTCTTTATCCTCCACCTTCCCAGTTGGAAACATGCTCTTTCCTCTTTGCAGTGTTATTATCCTTCCTATTATCCATATGCATAATCTCCACTTTTACCCATCCCATTCCCTTCTTCTTTCTCCACTTTCCTTCTTACTCTTAACAAGCTTCACCTTCAGCTTTCCTAACCTCCATCTTCCCATTACAATCATCTTTATTTTTCTAGGCAACTGCTCTCCATTTCACCCTTGTGCACAGTATTAAACTCTCTTGCTCTCATTCTCCTTCTCTATGCTTCTTCCTTCAGCTCTTTCCCTCTCCACCTTCCCTTTCACCATCAACAAGTCTCTCCCATGAAGGCAACGCCCTGCAACAGTTTTGTCAACACTTTCTTAATGGCGTCCCTATTTATTATCTGAACAATCTTCGGGGAGGAGGGAGGGTGAGGATGTCTTACTATTCAAATTATCCTTGAATCAGTTTAACGACCAATTTCAACAAGTACTTTAATTATTGGTCAATTTATTAACATTTAATAACTACGCTTGTAAGGTGACATATAACAGCAAACGTAAGTGGGATATCTTGAATCATATTGTGCACGATCTCATTGGAGAGCACAAATGAGATCCTTAATTCCCGCCATCTCTCTCTCTCTCTCTCTCTCAATCTATCTATTTCAACCTTCTCCCTGCGCATTATTATCCTTAAAGTCCCTCTCCCTTATCTCCATCTCCTACCACAATAACATATTCTTCCCCCTTTATAGTGCCCCCCCCTTTATTTCTTTTATCTCGCTCCCTCTCCTTTTTATCTTAATCTTCCCCCTTCAAACAAAAAAAACATTTATTTCCATTTTTGTACAATGGCTATTATACAAAATTAAGAGTAAATTATCCCTAAATTTTCCACTCCCAATATTCCTATCTTCTATTACACTTTCATTGGCTAATTGCAACAACATTTTATCCCTCATTCTGAAACCCCCTTCATTGCCTTCAACTCTTTTCTTTCTTTCTTTGTTCTATTTTAACCTTCCTCCTTCCACGCCTTCTATGACCACATTTCTCTCTCCCCTTTCCCTATCTCCTCCCACACACTCATTAACTTCACCTATCTGCCACAGCCATCTTTATCTCCCTCTACCTAGGAGTCACTCAGCCTCTCCGTTTCCCACTCTCCCTCCTGCCGCCCACTCCCTTCGATCCGCCCCCCGGTAATACAGACACCCTTGTCAACAAACCCCGAGGAGCATTGTACCTCATTCTCCCCCAAGGAATAAAATATATGGTAAAATTTCCATAAAACCAACAGAGATGTTTGATAATTATAAAACTTCCTTTTCATCTCGTTCTAAACATTAAAAGTTTATCTCTAAAAAAAAGTCTGGGAAAATGTAGTTGACAATTATATCATAAAGAGAACCAGATTATAATACAAAAAATATCAACTTCAGTCATAAAGATTGCAAATTAAGAATTTGTATATTGGAAGGAGTGCCTACGTACGTGCAATTTTTCGCATGTACAATTATTGGAATAATAATAATAATAATAAAAAGGATAAACTTGAAGATCGGCTACACCCCCTCTATGCAATATATTTACCTATTCTCTTGATTATTCTTTTAATCTTTGTTTACGTTCTTCCACACAAATTTTTGTTTTTTTTTTTCCTTGTCATTTAACACTTGTCCTATTTTTCCTCCTCGTCACTTCTTCCTTTCTCAGTTTTAATATTCGTGACTACACAGAAAATCATTTTCCTCCTTTTACATATAATGGCATCCGCCGCTCTCACCAATTATTCCTAATTTTCTTTGTCCGCATTTTCGTTTGATCCGTTTATTATCAGTTAGGTCCGTTTCCTTATTCTCTGCACAGGTAGCTCAGTGGTAGAGTGGAGAATAAATGTGGCACAGAAAACAGTGCATATATATATATATATATATATATATATATATATATATATATATATATATATATATATATATATATATATATATATATATATATATATATATATATATATATATATATATATACTCTCTCTCTCTCTCTCTCTCTCTCTCTCTCTCCTATACAACAAAATGATCGATATATTCACTAATACTCTTTTACAAGCCATCTTAAAGACCCTTAGAGTTGTCTGATCGAGGTGGCGTCTATCAAGTCATAGCCTCTGCCAACTAAACTTAGCAGGAATAATGAGTAAGCAAGCCGAATTGCCATGCCAAGCATGGAACCAACTGCATTTACTGCGCTCAGAGATGGGAGTACGCATGCCTGTCCTGGAGCTCTGCACCAACAAAAAGTGGACATGAATGCCGAAACCAAGCCTCATTAAGAACAAATACTAAAAAAAAACTTCTGAAATCAATTAGACCTAAAACCTGGACAAGGATGAGAAGGGGGAAAATCACTCTTCAAAAACTGAATAATGTTCTTTTTCTATTTTCTCTGGTTCAAAAGGTACTGAGTGACCTCGAGGTTCGAATGGCTTGGCTAGATGCCAGTAGATATGCTCAAACAATGTGTTCTTTCGGGAAAATTACTATTGATATGAGGTACCACTGCATGCTTACATGGAGGACATGCTTAAATAATTGCATGTAAATCCTTAGGTATATAATAATAATAATAATAATAATAATAATAATTATAATAATACATTTATCTGTAATGTAAAAATAAGTAGATTAATAATAATAATAATAATAATAATAATAATAATAATAATAATAATAATAATAATAATAATAAAACATTTATCTGTAATGTAAAAATAAGTAGATTAATAATAATAATAATAATAATAATAATAATAATAATAATAATAATAATAATAATAATAATAATAATAACATTAAAGGGCAAAGACACAGTTATTCACAGGCTGAAATGATGCAAACGTCTCTCTGGTATTTCGTTAATTAGGTTGGGGTCAAAAATGCATCATCTAACAAATAAATAAATAAATAAGAAACATAGAACCAAAAACTAAGTGGAGATATGTGAATGAAATTTAAGAATGACATATTGTGCAAATAAAACCAATTCTACATATATATATATATATATATATATATATATATATATATATATATATATATATATATATATATATATATATATATATATATTTTATGCCTACATCAACACTGAATATTCTTGGATATTCATTACACACCTCTTATTATCCCTTCACTTCTGACAGGTCATTACACTCTCCATCTCTGTTACTTTTTTCTTATTGTATATTTCGTGCCCAGGCTTGGTGGGGGCTATTTTATTTTATTTTTTATTTTTGGCTCGTTCTGGTTTCACAATCATATATATATATATATATATATATATATATATATATATATATATATATATATATATATATATATATATATATATATATATATATATATATAATATATTTGTGTAAATATATTTTTGCCTATGACCGGGATTCTAACCCAGGACACAATCACTGTGCTAAAGAGCAACTGAATCTCTGGATATTTAACATAGGATATAGCATCAGAGAAGACGGGATAATATACATTAGTCTCAAAACACCAAGCCTCATATATTCCCGCTGAAATGACTGTATAGAGAAAGCTTCTCCAACAGAGGTAATAAATCTCTTAACCAGAAATTATTTTTTGGCAAAATTTCTTGAAGACTTCGTATACAAGCTTTCAGAGGCCACGAGCCTCCATTGTTAGACAGTTCCATAAACACTGGCGAACAGAATATTCATGGAAAAAACGTTAGTTCGGAACAGTTGCTCCGATAAAGGCAAGACTGTACTTTTCCAAGAGTAAGTCTTCAACAACCAGCGTTCAAGTCTTGCTGTTCCTTAGAACTTGTCAAGGGAATATGGTGATGTGTAGCAAGAAATGGAGTCTCTGCATACTCAATACATGCAGAGGGGACTGCATAAAATACACAAGTCTCAAACCACCATGACTCAAATATCCCCAATGAAGAATGTACAGAGTAATCTTCGCCCTTAAAGGAACATATTTCTTCGCCAGAAATGAGAATATAAAGGTTTCCTAAGGCTGGGTGTTTAAGCATAAGAAGGCCACGAGCCTTCATCATCAGGCAGTTCAATAACAAACAAACAAATAAACAAACAAACATTTATTTCCATTTTGTACAATGGTTATTCAACATTAATAGTAACTTATAAGTAGACATGTAATTAAACTAATATATAAGAGGGTTAGTCATATAGTTAAATTAAATGTAGCTCTCATAGAAAATAATAATGCTGTAATAAAAATGTTAACAATAATGTTAATAATAAAGTAGTAAGTATGCCACTAGATACAGGATCGTTATTATCGGCATCATTTCCTAATTTGTTTCCTTACAATGAGAATAATTAGTTCTTAATGAGCAGCAACTATTTGTCCAAAAGAAAACTATATAGTTTGCCTTTGAAAGCTGTGAAGGAGGATGCATTTTTAAGATGCTCTGGAATATTATTCCAGAGTGTTGCCCTTTGATAGTGATCATCTTTGACCCTGCTTCTGTGTTTGTTCTGTGAATAAAGAGCTCCCTGCTCTGTCTTGTGTTGGTTCCCCTTATATCCCTGACTGTTTTTAAATCAAATAGCCAGCTA
Organism: Halocaridina rubra; assembly: GCA_037179515.1. Classification (NCBI taxonomy): domain Eukaryota; kingdom Metazoa; phylum Arthropoda; class Malacostraca; order Decapoda; family Atyidae; genus Halocaridina; species Halocaridina rubra. Next base: position 63,490 of record JAXCGZ010021162.1, on the reverse strand, counting down.
GGATAATGATGGTCCAAAAATTTGAATACAAAAACATAAATAGCATAAGCGACCTTATTTTCTGCCCGCAGCCACCCAAGTTTATTGAGAGCTGGTGTGATGTGGTCATATTTTCTTATTCCTCCCAGGGCAACTCGAGCTGCAAAGTTAATAAGCATCTGTATTCTGTTTATCTGAGTCTTAGTGGTAGCTCCCCAAACAGTTGTGCAGTAATTAATGTGACTTAGGGCTAGAGATTCAACAACAGTTATTCGAGTGGTAGTCTCAAAATTGTCTTTTATACGTGATAAGTACATTAATGTTCCTGTAACCTTTTTGCATACTTTATCTATGTAGGAATCAAACAACATGTGGTTATCAAAGTGAATTCCTAGGTTTTTGACTGTTTTGCTAGGTGTGATAATATTGTCGCAAAAATTAATTGTTGTGTTTTCTGGAATTTGTGCTATGTGGAACCTTGAACCAATAAATATGCACTGTGTTTTACTTTCGTTAATTAACAGCCCAATTTCTTGGAAATAGGTTTTAATTTTTGACAGAGTGTTTTCTGCTCTTAAAGTTAGCTCTGGGAGATTATCAATATCACCACTAAGGAGTAGTTGAGTGTCATCTGCATATTGTACGACTAGACAGTCAGAAATGAAAGAAGATAGATCATTTACGTAAATGGAGAAGAGGATAGGACCAAGTACTGATCCCCGTGGAACACCAAATGATACATTTTTTGGCACAGAGATAATGTTGTTAAGACGTATGGACTGTTTACGATTAGATAGATACTCGCTAAACCAGCTTGGATCAATATTTAAGTTAATACATTTACTTAAAAGAATTTCATGGTTTACACTGTCGAAGGCTTTTGATAAGTCTAATAATACAAGCAAAGATATTTTTTTTCATATCTATATTATTATATATACTATTCGTAACTTTAAGCAGTGCAGTTTCCGTCGAGAGTTTTGGTCTGAAACCATGTTGGTTAGTCGTTAGTAGTCTATTTGATTCTAAATATGACATAAGTTGGCATGCAACAATTTTTTCTAATATTTTAGAGAAAATGGGTAGGAGGGAAATGGGACGATAGTTTGTCACATCTTCTCTGTCCCCCTTTTTATGCAGAGGTATACATGTGATATTTTCCAAGAGTCAGGAAACTTTTTAGTAACAATGGAAGTGTTCATAATAGTTAGAATATAGGATACAATCATGAGTAGAGCATCTTTGATGAACTGATGAATAGATCTTTCTTGAAAAATTACACTGGTAAGGCAGGAACCGCTGTTTCCAGAAGGGCAAGAATATCTTTAGTCTTTAACAAGCAGTGTTTAAGACTTACTCTTGGAAAAGGACATTCTCTCCCTTATGGAAGCAGCACTTTCGAACCATCGTCTTTTCCAAGAAAGTTTCTAGTCATCATTGTTTATTTAACTGCCGGACGAAGGAGGCTCGCAGCCTCTGAAAACTTGCATATCAAATCTTCAGGAAACTTTAGCCAAAAAAAATTATTTCTGCCAAATACATATGTTACCTCTGTGGGAGACGCTCTCTGTGGGCACTCTCTTCAAAGGGTATATTTGAGGCATAGTGTTTTGAGATTTGTGTAAATTATGCAGTCTCCTTTGAAGTTATATATATGTGTGTGTGTGTGTGTGTGTGTGTGTGTGTGTGTGTGTGTGTGTGTGTGTGGAAGAGAAGAGAGAGAGAGAGAGAGAGAGAGAGAGAGAGAGAGAGAGAGAGAGAGAGAGAGAGAGAGAGAGAGAGAGAGAGAGAGAGAGAGAGAGAGAGAGAGAGAGAGAGAGAGAGAGAGAGAGAGAGAGAGCAGTATGTCGAGAGGAGATGCGTTCAAAAATACAAGATAGTAAAGGTAATTATTATTCTGTATATACAGTATTCATGAATCGGTATGAGGTAATTTCAGAAAACAGCCTATTATGGTGCTGACATCAGAACAAAAATTCTTGTGACAAATAAATAAATAACTAAATATAATAACTACAAATATTTATCCCTAAAAAATTATCTATGTACAAGGGCCGTAATCCCCCTTGCAAGGGGGGTATTCATGTTAAACCCTATTCACACGTACTTCACAAACCTAACAAAGCTGAAAAAATTTATCTGTCCTCTCACAAGCATGCTACCAAGTTCCTTCTTTACATCACTCGATCCCTAACCATATACATTCAGAAAAACAATTTCGAGTGTTTTGATTGGAGTTTTCCGACCGGAACTCCTCGTCTTAACTCTTTGCGGGTGAAAAATACAATGAATTATTTATAGTCATCTGGCTCCACCCACTTCATTCAGCTATTACGACACACACTTGGGAATACGGATTCTGTATTCCTGTCCACCGACCAAAAGGAAAAAAAGAAACTATACTAAGTAAGAAAAAAAAATAGAGAATGAGCTCATGGAGGCAGAGGACGTTCAACTTCTCACTTGGTTAGAATCTACATACCTTAAAAGTACGAAAATATAAAAGTAAACGAATAAATACATCTACATATATTTAAGTGGGTGGATGATTCCGCTTTCCATCTGTCAATCATCTCAGTAAGCTCTTCCTAATCCATCAAGGAAGACGTCAGGGATGAGAAAAAGCCATCTTGGGAGACGGGAAGATTCACTACAGTACATACATTCATCATATTTGTATCAGCATATCTGATCCGGCTCTTGGGAAACTAAAAGGACGTCACTTTTTATTTAAAAACTTTAAATCTAAGTTTCATGATAGTGTAAAGATACTCATCAGATCAAAATGACCTTTTAAACTCTCATATATTACAAGAGTAAATGCAAAGGGTATACGGATTTTCTTTTTATGTATGGAGATACCTCTACTTATGCACGCTACAGAACAGTTTCTCGGTTTCCAACACAAAGAAAAAGGCTACACACACAAAGGTAAATAAGAGTTCAATAACTCCTGTGAAAAAAAAAAAAAGACGTAAGGCTATATATAGTAATCCTCGAAAGAGAATGTTATAAAATTTTGTCGGGGATGCAGGAAGCTGCGTATACAAGTTCTGTTCCGGTTTTACGTCAAGGATTCCCTTTTCAACCAAGGGCTAGGACGGTTGCCTTCTTGCGAAGGACTTGCTTTGGCAGATGTAATCGTTACCCTGAGTGCATGCCCTTGCTAACCTCAGACCGTAACGGGGCGCGAATCCTCGACCTGACGCCTCAGAGTCGCGGACGCTACCGTTTGAGCCACGGTTACTACTGAAGCTGTGTATACATGTATTAAGTATAACTTAGTAACTGCGAGTCAGAATTAAGCTACTTAAAAAACATGTATACAATGAAACCACATAATAAAAAATTTATATGAATTAAAAAAAAAATTACCAAATACTTACTTGTATCTGCAATGCCCCTATTCACCTGAACACATGCAAACACTGGCGAGGTTAACGACCAAAATAAGTGACAAACTCTTTTCATCTTACTTTGACATCTTTATATATCCAATTTAACCCTTCTATTATCTAATACATCAACTATATCTATATCGGTCCACCTGTCAAGCTAGATCTCTAATAATCAATGCTTTGTTTAACTACATATATCTCAAGTCTTTCCATCTTTGTAACGAGTCAGTGCCTCTGCCTATTCACAAATACAGAAGAATTGTTAAAAAGAGCTTCTGTCTGTTCAACAATAAAGTCCCTTTACACACGCACTCGATGAGTATTTAATGTGTTTTTAATTTAGACGAATTTATAAGTTTATAAATAAAAAACGTTTGAATTCTTCATGATATGCAAGTCATGTTTCAGAAGAACATGCCAGTGCGCTTACCTTGATGTGAAATTTACCGTAAACATTTTCGTATTTGCTTGTGTCTAACATAAACAAACAGTCAGATAACTTGGTCTGTTCAAATACCATTCGCAGATGTTTGTGAATTTTCTCTAGCAGCTTTTGCAATGCTGCTGGTAAAGAAGAAGAAGAAGAAGAAGAAGAAGAAGAAGAAGAAGAAGAGAAGAAGAAGAAGAAGAAGAAGAAGAAGAAGAAGAAGAAGAAGAAGAAGAAGAAGAAGAAGAAGAAGAAGAAGAAGAAGAAGAAGAAGAAGAAGAAGAAGAAGAAGAAGAAGAAGAAGAAGAAGAAGAAGAAGAAGAAGAAGAAGAAGAAGAAGAAGAAGAAGAAGAAGAAGAAGAAGAAGAAGAAGAAGAAGAAGAAGAACGAAAAGGAGGAGGTGAAAACCTGCATGTAGTATACTCCCACATAAACCTGATACCTGTCTCACGTCATTCACAGTCTTTCTTTTCCTTCCATGTCTTTCCTACATATCAGATTATACACTGTCATTTATATTAAACGCTCAGTACTGCTATTCTAGGGTCTAAATTCTTCATGCAGCTTTTATTCACTAAGTTCATCATGAAATCTTCTGTCTCTATCGTATCTCCAGGAATTTTACCCTAGAAAACTCGACTGTGTGTGTGTGTGTGTGTGTGTGTGTGTGTGTGTGTGTGTGTGTGTGTGTGTGTGATTACCTAACTGTGATTACCTAATTGTGTTTACGGGAAAGAGCCCAAAGCTCGTATCTTCCCGTCTCCTCATCGGTTCCATTTTAGACTTAGTGATACTTATCATACCTGTCATTAAAACTATGGATTGAGATAGCATTAACTACCTCCTCGCTTAGACAATTCCAATTATCAACTACTCTTACACTGAAAAAGTATTTCCTAACATCCTGCAAAGAAGTTTTCTTACGAAGCTTCAAACTATGACCTCTAGTTCTAGAGCCAGCCGTATCAAAATATCGATCCCTATCCACTCTATCATAACCATGAAGGAATTTAAAGACTGTCACCATATCCCCCCTCACTCTTCTAGCTTCGAGTGATGGTAAGTCTAATTCCCTCAGCCTCTCATCATAACTGAAATTGCGTATTTTTGGCACCAGTTTCGTGGCATGTCTTTGAACTTTTTCAAGCTTAGCTATGTGCTTTTTCAAGTGCGGATTCCAAAAGGGGGCTGCATATTCGAGTTTTGGCCTCACATAGGTTACATAAATATTTCTGAACATTTCCTCGTCCATGTGCCTGAAGGCTACCCTTACATTTGATAAGAATGCATATGCTGCCCTTACTATGCCATTGTGTGTGTGTGTGTGTGTGTGTGTGTGTGTGTGTGTGTGTGTGTGTGTGTGTGTGTGTGTGTGTGTGTGTGTGTCTTTTTATTGCTTTTCCTTGTCTATCTTTTGCTTTCATGACTCAAACAAATATTCAATACAAAAAAGAATAAAATAAATGAATGAATTAAATAGCAGCAAAAGAACAGCCAAAGGATTATGAAAATATATTCAATATTTACGAGAGGAGACGAGTGTAAATTCTTCCCAGGCAGAGCAATAAGAAATATTATGTATTTACTCAGTCAAGCTTGAGTAAGTGGTTACACCTTCCCCTCTCTCTCTCTCTCTCTCTCTCTCTCTCTCTCTGCTTAGCATGACTAATACTGGTATGTAAATAATAATAATAATAATAATAATAATAATAATAATAATAATAATAATAATAATGTTATTACTACTGCTGCTACCACTACTACTACGTCTACTCATAATAATAATAATAATAATAATAATAATAATAATAATAATAATAATAATAATAATAATAATAATAATAATAAGAAGAAGAAGAAGAAGAAGAAGAAGAAGAAGAAGAAAGTCAATCAATGTCAGGCAAAAACCAACAAGTAAATGTTTTCGCGTTCCTTTTAACGTATTTTTACAAAGAAAACATAGAAAGGACTACAATAAAAACTGCAAAGTATTTAAAGACTAACACAAATAAATCAACTTAGTAAATATTTCATATATATATATATATATATATATATATATATATATATATAATATATATATATATATATATATATATATATCAGTATATATATATATATATATATATATATATATATATATATATATATATATATATATATATATATATATATATATATATATATATATATATATAATAAGTCTATAACTATGAAAGAAACAATTAACTCAACGATATTAATATTCGATAGTGTCTTTAAACTCACATGTAAATATTTGCACGTGTGAATTATTCCCATCGGCTGCATGAAAAAAATCACAGAGAAGTAACAGACAAATAACGTTATAATTGAAAAGACATCCCATGAAACAACGTGAGAGAGAGAGAGAAAGAGAGAGAGAGAGAGAGAGAGAGAGAGAGAGAGAGAGAGAGAGAGAGAGAGAGAGAGAGAGAAATCACGGCTAACTAGGCCTAACGTTGATGAAGTTGATAGCATTGCGGTCAGAAGCCGTGAAGTAGTTAGACCAACGACAGAGAATCAATTTTAAATGGACCTTAATCCCGTCTAGCTTACCTTCCCCAAATATAATTATTATCAAACCATCAGACACGAACGGATGACATTATAATGATATAATCTCCCTTACGCATCTGGTTGACGATGAAGTTTTATTTGCAAAGAGTTAATTTTCTTTATCTTATTGTTATACAGACTCGTGCGTAATTCATCCTAATCAAAGCTTTATTTTTGTCATTATTCTCGGTTAATCTTTTCCTCTTATTTAAGCTTTCTCTGTCACCGCGCTTTCAGTTGAATCTTCCTATCATTATATTACCCTCAGTTCAGTTTTTCCCCTTCTTTCTCGCAGGTAAGCTTTTCCTCTCAGTAACCCCTTAGTTACACTGTTTTTCCCTGACTCATTTTCACAATTTCTATTATTACTCTCAAGTGGGATTCAATGTCATTACTGTTTTTATTTTTTTTATAATTGTGACACCAGGACGGAACAATACAAATAATACAACTGTTTTTGTCGGGCCTAGGGACGAAGAATACATAAAGAGAAACAGATGGGGAGGGTTGTGACTTGTCAGATGTGAAGGGATCATAAGACATGTGTAACGAATATCCAAGATTATTCGGTTCTGATGTAGGCACAGACAAAGAACCGTAACCGAAGGAAGATTTAAATCGAACTGTCCTAGATAGCCCTATTTAAGTCCAAAGAACCCTTTTGTTGTAGTATCGCAATGGGTAGCTGGTGCCATGGGTCAACCTACTACATGGCATGGGTAAAGCTTTCCACTTCACCTTTTCTTATCATTCATTTTATTCAATTTCTTCCTCTCATTACTCTCAGTTAAGTTTTTCCTTTAATTATTATCATTTAACTCTTTCCCTCATTTCCAAATCGTGTTATTCCAGTTATTAATCTTAATTAAGCTTTTCCTCTCAATGCTCACGGTTAAGTTTTTCCGGACCTAACACATTTAAGCTTATGTGTCATTACTCTCAGCTTTGCTCATTGTTAGTGAACTCAGTTAAGTTTTTTTTATTAATTTGTCTTACTATTATCAAGCTTTTTCTGTCATAAACTCATTTATCTTTTCCAACTGTGTCTCCAGTTATGCCTTCCTCTCGATACTCTCAAATGAGAGTTTCCTGTCAATATTCTCAGTTAAACGTTGTTGTTGTTTTTTTTTTCTTTTTTTTTTGGTGACACCAGGATGGGCCAAAATTTTTTTTTTAAATAAAACAGCCCTCATCGGGCCTGGGCACGAAGGATACATAAAGTAAAGAGAAACAGAGATGGAGAGTGTAATGACTTGTCAGATGTGAAGGGATAATAAAAGATGTGTGATAAACATCCAAGAATATTCAGTGTAGCTGTAGGCATAGAAATTCCTCTCATGACTCGTGTTTGAGCTTTCCTAGTCATCACTCTTAGCAAAGCTTTTCCTCTCATTACTCTCAGTTAAACTTAGCATTTTTTTACTTACAGCTACGTTTTCCCTGTCATTAATCTCAGCGAAGTTTTCCTCTCATGACTAATTTGAAGTATACCTGTCATTTCTCTCAGTGAAGCTAACTCATCTCACGAGGTCGAGAGATCGGTTCTCGTCCAAGACCGAGAGTTTAAGCTGTTTACTGACAGGTTACTGCTGTTGCTGGGCACCACAGTGGGGGTTGGGGCTTGCCCTGGCTGACGAATACCCATTGTATAATGGAAATAAAGGTTTATTATTAGTATTATTATTCAGTTAAGGCACTACTCTCAGTTAAGCCTTTCCTGACAATACTCTCAGTAAAGCTTTTCCTCTCATTGCTCTCAGGTAAGATTTTCTTGCCATTATTTTCTTTTTAAGCTTCCATCAGCAGTTGCATTCATGTTACAATAATTCTGGTACTGTATCAGATTAAGTGAAGTTTCATCAATCAGGTCCCAAATAATGCTAAGACAAGGCGTTTTTGTTCTTAATGAGATCTCAACAAAGTAATCCCTCACCCAAAGTGGACAACTTTCAAAATTCTCTCTCTCTCTCTCTCTTTAAAGTGTAAAGCTGAGGAACCAGTTCATTGCTAAATGTGTATTCACTTGCTTTGCTAAGAAGTCCCAAGGATATACTATATTATTATTATTACTACTACTATTAACATCGTTATTGTAATTATTATTACAATAATTACATTTCTTAATTAGTTCGTAATTCAAAAACAAAACACTTCATAAAATACGACAAAGGTAGGTCAACTTCCCCCCAAAAAATAAAATAAATAAATAATATATATATATATATATATATATATATATATATATATATATATATATATATATATATATATATATATATATATATATATATATATATATATATATATATATATATATATATATATATATATATATATATATATATATATATATACACACAAAGGGATAAATATATAAATGGTGCTTAATACCCGTAAAAATAATTCAACCTGCTAAATAAGGACAATCTGGATGGTCAGAAAGAAAATAAAAATATAAGGTTAAAATTCTCGAAAATTATTACTAAAATAAATATATAAAAAATAACAGCAGACAAACGAGTGAACGAAAAAATATTAAAAAAAATATGTATATTTTTTTTACCATGAAATTTGATAGCATTAACGTCTTTGGAAAAATCCAAAGCAAAGCTTTAAGAAAATACTCCAAGTTTACTAAACAACCCAAAGTTAGCTAATGTCTTTATAAGTAGTTTAGCAATCCATAACCGGCTCGTTATTATTTTAAGTGTGTGTGAGAGAAAGAGAGAGAGAGAGAGAGAGAGAGAGAGAGAGAGAGAGAGAGAGAGAGAGAGAGAGAGAGAGAGAGAGAGAGAGAGAGAGAGAGAGAGAGAGAGAGAGAGAGAGAGAGAGAGAGAGAATTAAAAAGTTTAGGAACTGCTACCTCGTTTCATCATCCTAAAAATAGCAGCTACTGTAGTTGATATAAAAGAAAAAGCATTTTAACATCACAAAAAATATTTTATCATTCACCATTTCCCTTCTCCAAGTCATCATCACTGCTATTATTCGCAATCACATGTGTGGAGAGATCTGGCAACAACCCTCTATAACAGTGATTAAATAATGATGTGAACATTTCATGGGGAAGATGCTGACGTCGGCATCCATTAGTTGTGCTATTAAGTTGGCCCGGCGCCTTGGCACAGGGACTGCACTATATATAGATATTAACATTATTATATAAAGACATAAAGAGTCCAAACATATAAAAAAAGAACTGAATTGCAAGAATCAGTATATAGCCTATGAAAATGGTAAGTTACGGCATACATATAAGAAAATATTAATGAGACTATATCAACTTGTGACTCCTTGATAAATGACAATTCTGCAAGCTTTAGGTCACACAAAATGTCCGTAAGCAAAAGCTATCCCACACTTTGGGACTCTTGAGTAAACGAGTTTTGTGTTCTGTAAGCAAGAGACTGGTTACAGTCAGGACTTATGGACACTAGAATACTTTGAAAATAGATTTGCAACACAGCGACTTAAAAATACACGATAGCTCTGGCAAAATTACTTCAGTTAAGAATTCTTGATAACACGAAAGCTCTGTAACCACAAGGTTAAAATTTTATTACTCTTGGCCAAACTGTAGCTCTGTAATAAAAACATGCTTTAATTAAATGATTCGGGGCATAAAAGCGCTCAAAAACAAAAACTTGCTACAGGTAAGGATTCCGGGTCACACGAAAATCTATAAGCGAAATATTTCATAGTTATGGACTCAAGGACACACGAATGTTCTGTGAGCAATGACCTGGTGTAGAGAGGGACTCGAGTATACGGGAAGCCAAGTAAGTAAAAGTTAGCAACTACAGCTTGAGAATTAATTACAGCTTCTAAAGGTAAAACACAACAACTAATGATTCCTGTATACCATGAGCTTCTTCGTAAGTAAATGATACAATCTAAAGCTTATGGGCACACAAGGTCTATGCATAAGACAGACTTTCTACTGCTGAGGACTTGGACATACAGGAACTTTAGTAAGCAAAAGGCTAGTTTTTGGTCCATTCCTTAAATGCTAGTTACAATGTTTCTAATGAGTATGACATCTTAAAATACATTATTTTTACCACAAAAAATAATAAATAAGTAAATATAAAGTACGTTATAAACATCACAAATTAGATCTCAACCTCCAGCTAGACTACGCAGTAACAAACAAACAAAAAGAAAAACATTTGATCAAACAAGCTTAACACGGCCAGAAAGAAAGGAGAGCTGACAGCTGGACACCTGACAATAAGGACATTTTACACGGTCAAGACAGGGAGATATCTAAAAATAATAAGGTCGCACGCTTCCGAGAATCAGGACAGATGCACCCTCCGAAAGCTGTAAAAGAGGGAGGCCAAACCACAGGACAAAGATGGTATTGTAATCATTATAAATGTCATACAATTCATCACGCTTAAGACGGCGGGACGTTAGGAGAGGCATTCAGCCATAATTCCTCAGAAAACGTATACCTATGAAAGGTGAATTCATTAGGCTTAGTATCCCTGAGTATATATATATATAAAAAAAATAGACTGCAAGACGTTAGATAAAAAAAAATTACTAGGAAGCGTGAGACTAACACGCTGAAGGATCATGATCTCTACTGAGTTATAAGAAAACAGAATGACAATGCGAGACGTTAGACAGAAAAAAATAGCAAACGATCTTTACAAGGAAGTGCGACAGACTTATTGATAGACAGTCAGGCTGACAACGCCCTGATAACTGCGTGCGACAAATTTTAAACAGCTACAAATCCTCAGCAGCTAATAACCCATAATAAAATGTTGCTCAACGTTATTGATGCAATAACTCTGCCCATTTACTTCTAAGACATCACAACATACGTCTTTATAATCATCAAACCCATTCCTCTTCCCCCCCCCACCCAACACAGACGTTACCAGGGGCTCAGTAAGTAAATGAAATTCGCAAGAGACCTTTCATCATCATCATCATCGTCTCTCGCAGTCTCGCGCTTCCCAGAGGACGGTGGGAGAAAACCCTCTCCAATATTTATGTGGAAAACTGTGCGCTGAACTTTAACTTTCATTTTAAAAACAAAGTTTTCCATTACTTAATAAGATTTAAAGTCTAAATAAATGATATTATATTAAATATAAACAAATAATAAAGCAAATTTTATTTCAATAGGTGATTTTGAGGCGGGGTACGTCTATTTATTACTAAATTGAAGTAAAAATCAAGGGAAGGGAACACTAATCCTACCCGAAACGGGTGGTTCTGTGGCCTCCGCTATGTGTTAGAAACATGCTAGATATTACCATTTCCAATAATTTTCTATTATTATTATTTCCAATTACTTTCAATGACAATTATAATTCGCTGAATAGAAAATACTCTTCAAATAATTATAAAACAGCAAACAACGACTGATTATCAAAAACAATACTGACTACAAAAATAAATATTAGCAATTTAAAGGCAATATAGCAACTCGTTCTTTGTGATGATTAGCACATCCACTTGGACGACGATGGCCAAATCTATCCGCGACCATATTTATCTTGGAGTCCGGATAATAAATAACGAATCTTTAATTTTGGTCACGTCAACTTCTTCCTCAGAAAATCAAAACGAAAGATAAAGATCATGTCTATAAAATTACTACTCAAAGAGGATAACCAATTTTAAGTTAGTATGTGAAAGAATCGAACAATCAATACACGGATAAATTTAGCACAACACCAAAAACTGATGTACGTCGAGAGAGAGAGAGAGAGAGAGAGAGAGAGAGAGAGAGAGAGAGAGAGAGAGAGAGAGAGAGAAACGAAGTTATGCCTCGATGATAACTTTCCGCAGTCACTGAAGGTTCGTTAAAATAGTTTCGCAATTCCTCGAAGCAGTGGGAGGGGCTCTGGCAAATATTTTTGTGAAGAAAGCACGCAGAGGAAATATTTTCCCTAGGTCTGAGGGATACTTCGTCTGAAAATAATGAGTTCACACCTATCTACCTACTACTACTAAAATAACCCAAGATAAAAAAAAAATCGGATTTTCTCCACAGTATATGCGCTTAACAAGAAAGTATAATATATATATATATATATATATATATATATATATATATATATATATATATATATATATATATATATATATATATATATATATATATATATATATATATATATATATATATATATATATATATACAGAGAGAGAGAGAGAGAGAGAGAGAGAGAGAGAGAGAGAGAGAGAGAGAGAGAGAGAGAGAGAGAATACGGATTAGAAAATCAACAGACTATATTCGTGATTACTAATTATAATGAACATCACTCATCATACACTCGTACGACTTTTACTCAAAACTTCCATTCCGCGTATGTAATGACCTAAACGTGTTTACGAGAAAGAGCCCCAAGCTATGCGTGCGTGTATGAAAAGTAATTAAAATGTGTTACATATATATATATATATATATATATATATATATATATATATATATATATATATATATATATATATATATATATGAGTGAGCATAAACTGTTAGCATACAGCACTAAATGGTAAGGAGGCCCATCAGTGTCACAACACAGAAAAAATAACGCTATATAGCGCTATTTGTTTCCGAATTGTTTCACTGGTGGGCCTCCTTGCCATATATATATATATATTATATATATATATATATATATATATATATATATATATATATATATATATATATATATATATATATATATATATATATATATATATATATATATATATATATATGACACCAGGCCGGGCAAAAAAAAAAAAAATCATCAAGCCTGGGCACGAAGAAAACATAGAGAGAAACAAAGATGGGGATTGTTTTGTTTGTGACTTGTGAGATGTGAAAGGATAAGAAATGTGTAACGAATATCCAAGAATATACGGTGTTGAAGTAGAAATAGAAAGAGAACCGTAACTGAAAGAAGGCTTAACATCGAACTGTTCTGGCACGCAGGGGAACACGGAGGAAGTATTCTAGCCCCCATTCCTCAGGAGCTCACATATATATTAATATGTGAGTGTGTACATGCATACATGTACGTATATATATATATATATATATATATATATATATATATATATATATATATATATATATATATATATATATATATATATATATATATATATATATATATATATATATATATATCTACGTGTATCAAGAATTACTACTTTTCATTCGCAACTCTATTTATATACAAGAGCTATAGTAATGATGATGGCGGTGGTAATAATAATAATAATAATAATAATAATAATAATAATAATAATAATAATAATAATAATAATGGATTAAACTGACGTAATTCTCTCTCATGTACATAATTTAAAGGGTAGGGATGGGGAAGGGCTTTCAGTCTTTCCTCTTCTTTTCCTTCCAAATTTCTCTTCCATTAGATGGTGCTGTGTTTATAAGTATGAATGCATGTGTGGGTGTACATGTGTATGTATGCAATTGTTTACATACACATGAATTTTTTATTTATTTATTTAATTTATTTTTTCTATTTATTAATTAATTTATTATTTTTTATAATATTACTCTCACCTGTTTATATAACTGTGTGTATATATATACACGTGTGCATATTTGTGCACGTGTATGCGTGCACACGGATGCAGGTTAGAGTGAATGTGCGTATGGGGGGAGATATATGTATGTGCATGTGTATGTGTACATACATGCACATGCATGCAATATGTGTCCCAGTCCCTTCGTTCCACCCCATTTAGCCTACTTCTATGACACGCACGGGAATACGGAGGATGTATTCTAGCCCTCTTTCTCAGTTGTTCACACACACACACATACACAAACATACACCAACTAGGTAAATATTCGAGGGAAGGAAAGCCGAGACCAACAAAAGTAACCTTTGAGAGAGGGGAAACATGTAGGGAAATATTGTTGAGAAAAAAAAGTCTAAAAGACCTTCAAGAATTCAAAGAAGTGTTCATTAGACAATACAGAACACAGGAAGAGATGGGAAAGATCAAAAACTTGTTGCAAGAGGCAAGAAGGTTAAATGATGAAAGAAATGAAGAAGAGAAGAAAAATTTTCATTACAGAGTTCTTCCAGACAAAGGGGAGATAAAAAAGATAATGACAGAAGATCAGGGGATGGGGCCTCATTAAGATTGTTATACACAAATGCTGATGGATTAGCTGGTAAGGCAGTAGAATTAAAAGATAGGATTCACAACAGTAAGGCAGATATAGTAGCAATTACAGAGACTAAGTTGAGTGAGGACATAAACAGTGTCACAGTTTTTCCTAAGGGTTTCAGAATACTAAGGGTTGAAAGATCTGAGAGGACTGGTGGAGGGATAGCACTGCTCATAAGTGAAAGGATTCAAGTCGAAGAAATAAACTTGGCTATAGAAAGTGAGTTCAAGGAATTTCTTGTTGCTCGCATAAATACTGGGTCAGAGAGCATTATAATAACTGTTGTATACAACCCACCAAGGAACCAAAATAGGCTTGAAGTTTATGAGGAAAGTCATATAGGTACTACTGAAGTCATAAACTCAGTTGTTAACATGGCACGGGAAAAAAAATGTAGGATTTTGATTATGGGAGACTTTAATCATAAAGAGGTAGATTGGATAAATCTTGACCCACACAGTGGTGAGGACTCATTCGGGGCAAGATTCCTAGATTGCGTACAAGGGAATTTCCTACACCAACATGTAATGGAACCAACAAGGGCCAGGGGTGGGGATGAGCCATCACTACTTGATCTAGTGTTCACAGATAATGTGTTGGATATTGAAAAAATTGAGTATGAACCACCAATTGGAAAGAGTGACCACTGTGTGTTGTTGATGGAGTATATCATTGAAGATATTCTTCCTGAGAGTAGAGGCACTGAGGACATGAGGAGGAACTATCCGAAAGGAGATTACATAAAAATGAATGAGCTTTTTGCAGTTATTGACTGGAGAACCTTATTTTACAACAAATCTGTACAAGAAATGTATGACATCTTTTGTGAGAAATATGGGAAGATAGTAGATTGCTGCATACCTGTCACCAAAGTAGGTGTAATTCATGCCAGAGAGAAATGGTTCGATAATGGGTGTAAAAGAGCTAAGGAGTGGAGAGACAAATGCTGGAAAAGGTATAGGAGGAGAAAAAACATAAATGCCTGGCAAACCTACAAAAGAGCAAGAAATGACTACCTAAGTAAAAGGAGAGAGGCAGAGAGAGATTATGAGAGGGACATCACCAGGAAGGCTAAGGAAAATCCCAAGCTTTTCCACAGCTTTATCAGAGGAAAACTGAAGGTAAAAGAACAGGTTTTAAGGCTAAAGAGAGCGGATGGAAGCATCACTGAGACGGATGAAGAGATCTGCAAAGAATTGAACAAGGAGTTTCAGTCAGTATTTACAGTAGAAAATACCCCACCCCCTCAGATTGCAGTGATAGAAGCTCAAGGGCTGGTATTAGAGAACATCAACCTTACAGCCACAGAGGTATGCAAAGCGCTGATGGATTTAGATGTTCATAAAGCTACAGGTCCCGATGACATATCCCCTCATGTGCTTAAAAAATGCGCAAACACAATATCAGTGGCACTAAGTATCATATTTAAGGAGTCACTGGAGTCGGGGGAGATTCCAAGATGCTGGAAACAAGCAAATGTGATACCTATCTTCAAAAAGGGAAGGAGGGATACGGCTCTGAACTATAGACCTGTTTCCTTGACCAGCATAGTTTGCAAAGTTATGGAGAAACTACTAAGGAAACATATCTCTCTTCACTTGGAATCCTTCAACTTTTTGTCAGTGAGGCAACATGGCTTCAGAGAAGGTAGATCAACAGTAACAAACTTATTAGAATTTTATGATGAGGTAAGCCAAATCTTACAGGAAAGAGAGGGCTGGGCAGATTGCATATTCCTAGACTTCCAGAAAGCGTTTGACACTGTTCCACATGGGAGACTTATTAGGAAGCTGCAATCAATGGCTAGAATAGGTGGAAATGTTTTGGAATGGATAAAAACTTACTTAGAAGGAAGGGAACAGAGGGTTAGAGTAAGACACTCAGTGTCTGAATGGAGAAGAGTTAGTAGTGGAGTTCCACAGGGTTCAGTTTTAGGGCCACTTTTGTTCCTTGTATATGTAAATGACCTACCAGAGTCTGTAAATTCATTCATGAATATGTTTGCAGATGATGCAAAGATTGTGAAGAAAGTAAAAAACGAGAACAATGGTAGAGAACTTCAGGAGGATCTAAATAATCTGCATGAGTGGTCAGAAAAGTGGCTAATGAAATTCAATACTTCAAAATGTAAGGTAATGAGAATGGGTACAAGTGCAAGAAGGCCCAAGCTTGACTACTCGGTGGCTGGAGTACAACTTCAAGAGACAGAAAATGAGAGAGATCTAGGAGTAAACATACTGGCAGATTTGTCTCCAGAAATACATATAAATGGCATAGTAAGGGCAGCATATGCATTCTTATCAAATGTAAGGGTAGCCTTCAGGCACATGGACAAGGAAATGTTCAGAAATATTTATGTAACCTATGTGAGGCCAAAACTCGAATATGCAGCCCCCTTTTGGAATCCGCACTTGAAAAAGCACATAGCTAAGCTTGAAAAAGTTCAAAGACATGCCACGAAACTGGTGCCAGAAATACGCAATCTCGGTTATGATGAGAGGCTGAGGGAATTAGACTTACCATCACTCGAAGCTAGAAGAGTGAGGGGGGATATGGTGACAGTCTTTGAATTCCTTCATGGTTATGATAGAGTGGATAGGGGTCGATATTTTGATATGGCTGGCTCTAGAACTAGAGGTCATAGTTTGAAGCTTGGTAAGAAAACTTCTTCGCAGGATGTAAGGAAATACTTTTTCAGTGTAAGAGTAGTTGATAATTGGAACTGGCTAAGCGAGGAGGTAGTTAATGCTATCTCAATCCATAGTTTTAAGGACAGGTATGATAAGTATCACTAAGTCTAAAATGGAACCGATGAGGAGACGGGAAGATACGAGCTTTGGGCTCTTTCCCGTAAACACAATTAGGTAATCACACACACACACACACACACACACACACACACACACACACATATATATATATATGCATATATATATATATATATATATATATATATATATATATATATATATATATATATATATATATATATATATATATAACCAAGCAAGCACATTACATATGTGAAAACATGAATCATTTTTTACCCCGACCGGGACTCGAACCTAGGACTTATAATTGGTAGCGCCTTGACTTAGTAATTATAAGTCCTAGGTTCGAGTCCCGGTCGGGGTAAAAATGATTTATATATATATATATATATTATATATATATATATATATATATATATATATATATATATATATACATATATATATATATATATATATATATATATATATATATATATATATATATATATATATATATATATATAATATGTGTATGTGTGTGTGTACATGCATATATATATATATATATATATATATATATATATATATATATATATATATATATATATATATATATATATATATATATATATATATATATATATATATATATGCGTGTGTGTATCAAGAATTACTACTTTTGATTCGTAACTCTATATACAAGAGCTATAGTAATGATGATGATGATGATATCAATAATAATAAAAGTTATAATATTAATAATAAAAGCAATAATAATAATAATAATAATAATAATAATAATAATAATAATATTGGATTAAGCTGACGCAAACCTCTCTCATGTACATAATTTGAAGGGAAGAGAGTGGGAAGGGCTTTCAGTCCTTCCTTTTTTTTCCATTTAAATTTCTATTCCATAAGATGGTGCTGTGCTTATATGTGTATGCATGTATGTGTGGGTGTATAAGTGTATGTATATGCAGTTGATTACATGCATTTTTTTTTTACTCTCGGTGCCTAGCACTGCTCTGTTTCTGAACTCTCATTGCTCGGACTGATTATTCAGCCTGTCCTTTTCCTTTGTGTTACCCTCAGATGACAATGATGTGTATGAGTATGCATGTATACATCTTAGTGTTTGGAAAGGACTTATAACTCTTTCTGCAGAAATGAATACCACAAACTCTCACTC
>JAXCGZ010021162.1:40000-42500 GCA_037179515.1 Halocaridina rubra | reverse complement strand
AGAACACAAAATACAAGAAAACTATTAAATATAAGCACACAAACTGTTTTTCTATTAAAAAAAAAATATAATACTACGAAATTCCAAAAATTATATATTCCAAATTGGAAAAGTGTACTTAACATTATTAGCATAGAAACAATTTCTGTTTTCGGTTAAGTTAATGAGTACAGATTCCAAGATGTTTCTGGTAATAATATTTCTACTTCTAACTAAAACAATAGCTCTGTTCCAGTCAATACGGTGACTGTAATAAGAATAATGCCAAAACAAGGAACTGGTAGATCTACAATTTCGCACGTTATATTTCCGTTGTCTGGCATAAAAATCTGAAGATTTACTACTCTAACCAACAAAGTCCTTATCACAATCCCTATATGGAATCTTGGATATAATATCAGAACTGGAAACCGGACTCATGAACATATTCCGAGAGGGTGGATTAAGAATGGAGGCTTTGGGGCGGGGGGCAGCGCAATAAATGAAGTATAAATAAAGGTTATTCTAATTGGGGCAAAGCCCCTTGCCAATTCTGTAAACAAACAAAAAATATGTTTTATGTAGGTATGTAAACGGGGGCAAAATATATACAAAAACACAGACAAGACCTCTAATAGGTCAGAATTAAAGTATCAGAAATTCATCTGCAATATCTTAGGTGTATATATATGGGGAATCTTATAAGAACATGGCATAAAGTGTCCCATATAATACAGGGTCTCCACAAAGTCTGGGTACAAAAGAAATTTCACTATGCAGACCTATTCAATCGAGTTCACCTGAATTTTGTAAAGCGCATCAAATTATGCATTGAAAATGATGGAAATCATATTGAAAATATTATTTATTAACATTAGATTTAAATAAAATTGTTTTGTTTTAAAAGTATGTGTTAATCTCCTGTGTACCCAGACGAAGTCTGGGTACACAGGAGATTAACACATACTTTTAAAACTAAACAATTTTATTTAAATCTAATGTTAATAAATAATATTTTCAATATGATTTCCATAATTTTCAATGCATAATTAGATGCGCTTTACAAAATTCAGGTGAACTCGATTGAATAGGTCTGCATAGTGAAATTTCCTATGTACCCAGACTTTGTGGACACCCTGTATATGGGACACATTTTTTTTTAGTATATTATGCTAAAAACAACCCTTTCACATGGTGACTTTCAAAACGGGAGGCACTTGTCCCCCGGGAGAGAATTTTCAAATGAAAGGAATTTTAGCCACGGGAGGAATTGGGAAAGATATTCAGTCACGGCTGAATTCCGACCTGGGAAATTAATGCATTTTGTATATGATGTGTCTATGAAACGAAACACCTTTATACACAACTTTATGGGCGTATACTTGCATATCAAAGAAAAAATCATTGCACACTAGTATAAAGGCGTATACTCACATATCAAATGAAACACCATCATACACAAACATACAGGATATACTCGTATACCTAATGAAACATTATTACACACAATTATAAGGGCGTATATTCGTATATCAAAGGAAACATTACCACACACGGCAATAAAGGAGTACATACTCGTCTATCAATATGAAACACAACTATACGGGCGTATACTAGTATATCAAATGAAACTCCATTATACACAGCTATAAGGACAAATACGAACTAAAAGTTAGCAAGGAAATATATATATATATATATATATATATATATATATATATATATATATATATATATATATATATATATATATATATATATATATATATATATATATATACTGGCTGTACATTTTCTTTTATACATATTATGTTGAATATGATCGCTGTGTTTGCATTTGCAATTTTCTTGTATAACTTTTCCAAAGTTCTTACAATAACTTTTTCATTATTGTTGAGACTATGCAATAAGACGGAATTTTAACTGAATTCATAACGTTTCGTTATGAATCCAAAAGTAAGAGCTAATCTTTATAATTGCGTTAATTCATGGTTTGTGAGATTGATATGAATCCAATTAAAATTTCCGACTTATTGTATAGTCTCAATAATAATGAAAAAAATATTGTAAGAACGTTGGAAAAGTTATACAAGACAATTGCAAATGCAAAACCAGCGGTCATATTCAAGTATATATATATATATATATATATATATATATATATATATATATATATATATATATATATATATATATATATATATATATATATATATATATATATTTTATATATATATATATATATATATATATATATATATATATATATATATATTTATATATATATATATATATATATATATATATATATATATATATATATATATATATATATATATATATATATATATATATATATTATATATATATATATATATATATATATATATATATATATATATATATATATATATATATATATATATATATATATATATATATATATATATATATATATATATATATATATATATATATATATATATATATATATATATATATATATATATATATATATATA
>JAXCGZ010021162.1:32500-35000 GCA_037179515.1 Halocaridina rubra | reverse complement strand
ATGCATATATATGGAGATTCTCATGTATGTAGGTATGTGGGTGTATGTGTATATGTATATGTATATGCATATACATGTGTGCGTATGTTTGTGTATATTTGACTGCATGTATGTATACGAGTGTACATGGAAGTACGTCTGCATGTATGTACCGATGTATACATACACACGTGTGTATGTGAGCATACACACGTGTGTATGTAAGCATACACACGTGTGTATTTGTATGTATGTGGTCATGTGCTGCTCTGTGCACATGTGTACAAAAATATTCAGTGCATATGCATGCTTATGCAACCATGCATAAGTATATTACTGTATGGATGTTTATGTGTATGTGTATTCATGTATGTATGTGTGCATACATGGGTATTCATTCATGCTCATGTGCACATGTGTATTTGTGTGCATGTATATGTATGCATGCTTGCATGTGAGTATACAAGTATTTGTATGTATGCATCTGTGTGTGTGCATGTATGTGCATACATGTGTGCAGGTACATGTACATATATACGTGTATGCATGTATATGTCTATCACTATTCCTATAGCTGTTGGTATGAATACTATTGTGACACTAGTGATTGTTATTATAATCATTAACTACATGATTATTACTATAATTAGGTATTTTCATGTGTGCATGTGTGTGCATGTGTCTGCATATATATATGCAGGTATGTGCACATATATGTGTATGCTTGTATGTGTGAATCATCATTATCATAACAGTTACCATAGCTGTTGTTGTGATACTGGTGATTGTTACTGTACTCATTACTTTTGTGATTATTACTGTAATTCTTGTTATCAAGGCCTTAATTATGCGTTCTGATCTTTTCATGCAGTACAAAATCTTAACTTTCAATATTCATTCTTTGAAGAAAAGATTTGTGGATATTTTGCACTATGTTAAAAAAGAGAAACCAACATTTGTATGTCTGCAAGAAAGTTTGCACTCTCATCAGTTGTGCAACATAAGAGGCTATTCCAAATATTCGCTTGATAGTAAGCAAGGCCTCACCACTTATATTAGTAACTGCATTCCCCATCAGTTAATCGAAACCAGCACTAATCCAAGTAATGATGGTGAGGATAACAAGAATGTCACATACATGCTTTTCAAAACAAATGTCAAAACCAATCCTTTTTATGTCTGTAATACATATATTGGAACTGATGCCTTCAATGAAGCAAAATTACCACATCCCCTTATTTATGGGAACATTATATTCGCTGGAGACTTTAATGCAAGGCACAAAGAATTTGCAGAAACATCTGATAACATCTGTAATTACAATGGCAGACATCTCTATGAGTTTATTAGTGATAACAATTTTACCTTACTAGGGCCACGTTTGTGTACCCACCTTAGAGGTGGTAGACTAGACTACATATTTTATCATGGTTTAGAATATGGGAAAGACTTTACTTGTAGAAGAATAGACGATCCATTGTCTGACCATTTTGCACTTGAGAGCACATTCCTACTCGATTCCGGCATTTGTCAAGCACATAAACGAAAGCAGATAAATATTCCTATCGAATTCGTTGCCCCTTTTCGCTCTTTTATGGCTTCTACATTTGAAAATATAGATATTCAGACCATTACAGGCCAAGAAATCTATGATCTCTTAATAGAACGGATATATTTATTCCACAGAACTTACATACACAAGCCTAAACACAAAGTAATCACGAAGAAAAACAATTGGACAGAAGATAACAAGCTAAACACATTTAAAAAACAGGTAGACAGTGCAGTTGATATGTATAAAAGGGACAACAATGCAACCACTCTTGAAAATCTGCTACTTACGCTACGAGAGTACCGTGAGCTTAAAAGTGATGTCCGAATTAAGCACTTTCAAAACTTCCTACAGTCTATCAATGCTCATACTAGTAGTTCTAAAATCTGGCAGTCAATTAACGCTCTGGTAGGCAAAAACATCAGTGTGTCACAAACAAATGATTCCCAAACTCTTGCTGAAGAACTTCTCTTACAATACTCTAAGACATCTTCCTTTGAAAACCTTCCTTGCGATATTCAACAACGATTAAGAAATCTTGACTTTGAAAGAATGATGAACACAGAATTATCTTGTGCAAGAACAATGGAAGAGGACAGATTCATTGACTACATAACCAAAAATGAGTTGGACTTTGCTCTCTCCCATGGGAAGAGCACCTCTCCAGGTGAGGATGGCATTACGTACCAAGTAATCCGAGATCTTAATGATGATATTTGTAATGGTATTAATCCAATTCAGTTTTTATTCAGCACTATTTATAATGAGGGCACACTTCCAGAACAATGGAAAAAAAGCATTATTATTCCAATTCCAAAAAAAGAAAGTACAAAATTAAGACCTATCTCTCTGACATCCTGCTTCTGCAAAGCCTTTGAGAGAGTCATTCTTAACAGACTTGATTTCACACTCGAGGGAAAATTATCAAATAATTTGTATGGATTTATGAAAGGAAAAAGTACCAAAGAC
>JAXCGZ010021162.1:10000-27500 GCA_037179515.1 Halocaridina rubra | reverse complement strand
CTAAGGGCTAGGACGGTTGCCTTCTTACGAAGGACTTGTTTTGGCAGATGTAGTCGTTACCCTGAGTGTATGCCCTTACTAACCTCAGTCAGTGACGGGGGGGGGAACCCTCGCCAATGTACCATGAAAATGCTCTCTCTCTCTCTCTGGAAGAAAGAACGGTCAATAAATATTTGGGCCAATAGAACAGCGAGTATTCCTCTTATTCGGGACTTCAATAAAATAATCATGATATCACAGGGCCTGTCAAGGCTTTCTTCTTCATGAAGTAATAAGGCTTGCAATTACTTATTAAAATATTACTAATACAAAAAAATTATACACGTGTAGAAGAGATTTTTTGTTTTTCTGGAAGTTATTGTTATCATTATTATTATTATTATTACTTCAAGCTCATTACTCAAGAGAGGAACATGAACAACTCGTCACTCTACTCATTGGTCTTATGTCGTGAATATTACATTTTAACAGATTTTGGTATGACATCCAATTTACACTATACCTGAATGATAAATTTCACTATAACCTATGACAGACTATCACTAGACCCAATTTTATAAAATCTTGTAAATTGCCTATGTCAAAATCTTCCATAGAATCAATATCGAGTTATTATTACAATGGACAGCAAATTTTCCCTGGGATCAGCAATCTACTACTCCATTTATCATTCATATTTATATTTTCATTGCCTCCCTTCCATTGTTTTTCCTATAATAAAGGTTTTAGATTTTCCAACTAAACTCCTAGAAGTTACTCGTGGAGAAATATGAATAATTTTTTGCTATTTAGCTATTCTTACATGCTCAGCTTCTTTGTAATCTATGATTATTTATATCCATACAATATGAGTATACTCAAAACACATCGTATGCTTCAATTATTCTCTCTTAATAATAATTATTAATTTTCCCCTTATTTGGAGTACATAATGATTGCGTAGATTGCAACTAATTACAAAGCAATCAGCGATAGTTTGTTTATTTCTACACAGTTTAGACTATTCGGCTGACACGACTGGCTGTGTGTTTCTTGGCACTCGGGGACGCCCAATAATAATTAAAAGGCACGATCGGTCTTTACAACACTTACATTTGCTTACCGTTATTACTTCTCTCTCTCTCTCTAATATATAACTTAAATATCACACTTATTAAACAAGCCACAGAATGTAATTCCTCATACTTCGTATTCCTCTTTTATTACACTTCTTATATCAATAGATTTGTTCATACTTTTAATTTTAAAAAATATATTTTAAAAATCAAAATATAAACTCAGCTCTCAGTTTTGAAATCGATAATGAAGACTCGAAGGTCAAATAAGAAATAAAAATGGCACCTGACCTCGCCTTTTCCCCGTCCATTTCTGACGATTTAAAAATGCACCTGCACTCTCCTATCCCTCCCCCTAATGCATTCTTGCACCATGGTGGATCAACAATATGGAAGTCACAAAGGTAATGACACCAAGCTTAAATATGCAGCACCCTCTTGGAATACACACTTGAAAAATGAGCATTTAAATAAACTGGAAAAAGTTCAAAGAAATGCTACAAAACTGGTGCCAGAAATACACAATCTAAATTAAGAGAGGCTGAGGGAATTAGACTTGATATCATTCGAAGCCAGAAGAACAGGGGGTATGGTGAAGGCTTTTAAATTCCATCATGGTTTTGACAGAGTGGATACGGATCGATATTTTAATATGGCTGGCACTAGGACTATAGGTCACAGTTTGAAGCTTCGCAAGAAAACTTTTCTGCAGGACGTAAGGATATACTCTATTAATGCAAGAATAGTTGACGATTGGCATTCGCTAAGCATGGAGATAGGTATTGGTAATTCAATTCATTAATTCAATTCATAGTTTTAAGGACAAATAAGATAAGTATCATTAATTATAAAAAAATGGAACCGACCAGGAGATGGGGAGGTATGAACATATGGGTCTTTCCCGTAAGCACAATTAGGTAATTACACTTATGCCACACTCTCACTAAATTACCCACTGAAACCTCAATCCACCCAGCAACTGTACTTCCACAGTCATTAAAGGAGGCCTATACTGCAAAATATTAGACTAATACTAGCAAACGACTGTCACCCCGTTCTCCTCATCCTCCAACTTTAAATCATCCCCCCCAATCAGTTTGTTTGTTAGTTTGCATGACAGCGCCTTGTTGTCGCCCCTTGGCTATTGAAGAGCTTGTTGCCATAGCCCAAAGGTAAAGTAACCTTGTTCAACAGAAAGTCAACTCCTAAGGCCACACTGAACACGACATAAAGGAAATGAACACAGACTGTCCTCTGGTACTCCACCATTCCTATTATTCAAGCAACAGCTACAAGGTCTCTAGTAATAAAATTTGGGAAAATAATGACCATTTTCATATTTGCCAAATTATCAGGACAGATCCAAGATATAACAGCATACGTACCTTATGCTGGCTGAGGGGAGTGAAAACAAAATCTTCTTAGCTTTAACAAATTTCCCATCTTACGATACCATTACATTGCAAATTATGCCGATATTCTATGCAATGGAGCTGACTACAGAAGTGGAATAGGAGTCATACACATTATAACCCATTCGCAAGTATATTCACAATATGATCTAGTCCAGGGGTTTGCTGCATCCTTAGAATTCAGAGTAACAAGATCAAAACTATGAATGATGTTGAAGGACTTCAGCAGCAGCAGCAGCAGCAGCAGAAAAAAAAGTAATAAGTGGACTTTCCCTTGTATTCCCTGACAATGCTGTGATAATTAACTTCTCATAAGCAGTTTGGAATATCGATAGGATGAAGACTCTTTTGCCAAAATTATAACTTTTGCAACCATGGAAGTTCTCATGCATGAAGCTAACACGCCTGACCTCTGGCTTACAAATAACCATCATCTTGGTAGTCGGATTTCCCACAGTTTTAAATCTACTATAGCAGACCATGACACGATTACGTGCTAACATATAAATATATGCTTGGTTGTAGTAGACACTTGCCCTCTATTGTGTACTCTTAGTAAAGCTAGCTGGCAAGAAGAAGTAAAAATTCTATCCTTCGTTAGCTGGTGTACAGTCATTGGTAGTTCGATTACTGGACAGCGGTAAAAAAAAATATTCACCTGATGTAGAACTAGTGTCTATAAGAGTTCCTACCATTTCACTATCACAATAAATGGCATAAGCTTTACCACCCAGGTAATAAATGTGCACTCTGATGTTACAGGAAAATCTGGCAAAATATGATCTTCAGGGCATAAGGCCAGTGAAATATCGCGGCTAGCGAATATAGTAGCGAATCTCTTGCACGTTGCGTATATATACTGATATTATTTAATTTCTTTGCAGTTAACATTTATTATGTATGAAATAAAATGTATCATTATGAATGTATAAACCGGTCGTAGGGGGTTTGAAATGCTTTATTTGGGAATGGGCAAGTAGCGTAAATTCCATTTATCTGTTTATGAGGTTTATACATAGAAAATGAGGCTTACAATTCAGGCTCTTAAACTATATTGCCCAAATGTTTAGACCTTCGCTAGTTACTTAAAACCATGTTCTTACTTGTATGATTTCTCCTCTTGAGAGGGCACGAATACCTCCGTATTCTCCTGCGTGTCGCATAAGGCCATTCAATGGGTTTGAGCGAGGGGATGTGAATCCCCTCCTTAGTATTTTCCTCCCACAGTCAAGTTTTACTTTTACTCTGCCACGCCCTTAAAAGGGGAATTATGGCTGTAGTATAGAGACTTAAATCTTATACGGGCAGTAACTCATTTCATAACCACCTATAAAGCGTCTTGCCTGTGCTGCACTGGTGTCTAAAACCCTTAAAATATACTCAAGGTATAGGAAGCGGCAGAAAAAATACCTATTACAAAGGACACAAGAAACATCAATTAACCAAATTAATTAAAGAGTAATAGATTAAACTAAAATTGGAGCTGATAATTTGCTGAGTTTTTTCAGTTGCACTGAGGGCAGTGGGGTGGAGAAGTACCATATGGTGATTAATAGATAATCACCATACCCCTGCCTCCTTAAGAAAGGATGACGAAAAAATAAGGTATAATAGAGGTACATTTAACTTGGAATACATCAACACCTAGCATAATCTATTGAGAAATAATGATTTGAGAAACTAATTAGTCATTTCTTTTCCGTTCATAAAAAATTCGTTTGGGGTACAACAACAACAACAACAACAACAATAATAATAATAATAATAATAATAATAATAATAATAATTATAGAGTGACTGAAGAGCATAGCAATTCTTGTATTTATATTGGGGATAAGTCTCAATCGGGTATTTTTGCCAGTGCTTGTTCAGGAAGGTCTTGTATTATCAATTTAATATTAGCATCATATGGTTGATAAAAATCAAGGATTATTCCCAGCTTGCGACCAAATATAATTAAATATTAGTACTGTGTTTTAGCCCCAAGGGAAAAAAATCGGCAATTCCCTTGAGCGGTATCTCTAATAAAAAGAAAAAGACAAGGGACTAAGGTTCTGGCAATCGTTAACTATACCTAATTTCTTCATTTCATCTACCTTGGCTGTTTCCCCCAATTTGGGAGGTAGCCGACATAAAAAAAGTAACAATAAGGGGATTACTTTGCTCTATGGGCAAATGATAAGGGAGCTAGTGACCGTTCAGATGGCACTGCTGGAGTGCCACAGCCCATCCTCCCGGCTCTTCCACAACCTGTGTCATTTCATATGCCAACTCCCCTACTGCCCCTACCACAGGGCTACCTCTGTAAGATGCAGCCCCATGGTTACAACAGATGCCCATCAGAGCTGCGTCACAATCGCTCGCCACTCATGCCTATTCCTAGCACACTCACTTGCTTCCCTCACATCCATCCTCCTATCATTCAGGGCTCTCCTTACTCCATCCATCCACCCAAAACTAGGCCTCCCTCTAGCATTTCTCCCATCAACTCTCGCATTAATCACCTTTTTCAGTAGTCTTTCATCATCCATCCTCTCCACATGGCCAAACCATCTCAGAACATTCATCTACTCTGGCTGCCAATTCGCTCCTCACACCCGTTCTTGCTCTCACAACTTCAGTCCTAACCCTATCCAACCGAGATACACCAATCATACTCCTCAGGCATTTCATCTCAAACACATTTAGTTTCCGTCTCTCACTTACTTTCATACCCCATAACTCTGATCCATACATCACAGTTAGCACAACCACTTTCTCATACAAACATTCTTAACATGCATTTCCAACCCTCTATTCTTCATCACTCCTTTCAAAGCACCCAACACTTTACATCCTTCTTTCACTCTGTGACACACATCTGCTTCCACTCCACCATTTGCAGCTATAACCGAGCCTAAATACATAAACTGATCAACTTCCTCAAGTGTCTCTCCATTCAACATAACATTCAATCCAGCACCATCCTCATTTCTTGTACACCTCAAAACCTTACTCTTTCCCACATTCACTCGCAAGTTCTTTCTCTCACACACTATTCCAAATTCTGACACTAACTGACACAGCTTCTCCTCTGAATCCTCCATCACCACAGTATCATCTGCAAACAGCAACTGATTCAGCTCCCACTAATTATCATCTCCATCTACCATTCTCGAACCTCGACCATGCACTCGCTCATTCACCTCTCTTACGACTCAATCAATATACAAATTAAACAGGCATGGTGACATCATACATCCCTGTCTCAGTCCCACACTCACTGGAAACCACTCACTCACTTCATTCCCTACCCTAACACAAGCTCCACTGCCCTCATGCAAATTCTTCACTGCTTGTAACAGTCTACCATCAATTCCATATAACCTCAAAACAGTCCACATTGCCTATCTATCAACTATATCATACGCTGTCTCCAGATCCAAAAATGCAAAATACACATCCTTACCCTTTGCAAAATATTTCTCACATAACTGCCTAACTATAAAAATCTGATCTATATAACCTCTACCTCTCCTAAAACCACTGCACTTCCGCGATCACATTTTCAGTCTTATTCTTAATCCTATTAATCAGTATCCTACCATACACTTTTCCTACCACACTCAACAACTTATACCCCTAAAATTACTGCATTCATACATATCTCCCTTATCTTTGTATAGGGGCACTATACAAGCAATCACCCATTGGACTGGCTCCACTAACAACATAAAGCATATATTAAACACTCACTAACCATTCCAATGCAGTCACACCCCCTTCTTTCAACATCTCCGCTCTCACACCATCCATTCCAGGTGCTTTACCTGATTTCGTTTCATCCAATGCCCTAATTTCTATTATTGATATGAAACAACAGAGAGGGAGGATGGACAGGGTAGATACAAAATGTTACAGGATTTTTTTTTTTTTTGAGAGAGAGAGAGTTTCTGCAAGATACAGTTTTACAACCCTATATAAAATGGAAAGCAAAAAGAGGCAATATGTGGCTATATTACTATGCCTGTGTCATAAGGGGCGACATGGTAATTTATTTCCCTGTTGGCTGGTAAGAGAGAACTCCAAACTATAGTCAACTTTAAAGATTTTAGGAAGCACTGACTGGTAATCCTTTCCTCCTTTAGTTTTTTCCTCTCAGTCTTTAATTAGCAGAAGAGGAAGCCATGGAAAAGATACATTCGAAAGCCAGTTTATTTCTATTGCAGCAATTATGGTCACCCAACACACTCATGCCATGCAGGTGGGCCAAGAAGGATGATATGTAAATAACAAGCTAAAAGTATATAATTTGAGAAGTGAGGAAATATGATATAAAGGAATGAAATATTATTAATTGCAACTGGCTTAAAAA
This sequence comes from Halocaridina rubra, assembly GCA_037179515.1. Lineage (NCBI taxonomy): Eukaryota > Metazoa > Arthropoda > Malacostraca > Decapoda > Atyidae > Halocaridina > Halocaridina rubra. The sequence goes on along the minus strand of JAXCGZ010021162.1, from coordinate 20,679 downwards.
TACAAATATGAATAGTCTATAATGATTTGGATTCGGTTTTACGTCACGAACTTTTCTACTAAGGGTTAGGATGGTTGCCTTCTTACGAAGGATTTGTTTTGGCAGATGTAATCGCATTAAATCTCACAGTAGGTATTTTTCTACTAAAATGAAACCATAGAGCATATGACAGACATATGTCATAAATTACAGCGAAATAGATATCCTCCGTCATAAATAATGATAATAATGGCAGATAAGTACATAAATGCATAATTAGTGCGAAATCCATATACAACTTAACCATAGAATTATACATGAGGTTAATTAACGAAAGAGGTGGGAGATGTACCCAAAAACACTCTAAATGCCAGTCATGTGGCTGTGAATCTAACAACATTTTAATACACTACATTACCGAATACCTAAAGCTAAAGAGTTTCAGACCTCTTGGGCCGAGTAATTTTGAACTCTGTGAGCGCAAATAAAACAATCTAGTTTTTTTTCATTTTCTTATAATACAGTTATTTCGAAATATTTAAATGAGTATTAATAATAGTGAAATCACAATCTCTCTCTCTCTCTCTCTCTCTCTCTCTCTCTCTCTCTCTCTCTATATATATATATATATATATATATATATATATATATATATATATATATATATATATATATATATATATATACCAGTATAAACAGACTGTGACACTTCTATATTACTGTCAGTCTTTAGTAGCAGCTAAATGACTTGGTGTACTAATCATGCATAGCACCTTAATCCGATAATCTACTGTCACTGTTTTCACTTACACTAAAAAGAATGGCAGTAGTCAATACATGTCATTAAAACTTCGTATAGTATACATCTATATATCAGTATATCACGGGGAGTTCCCAGTCTACAATTTATCTTTATTAATCAAACAAATGTATATGGTCACATGTGCACATGGGCACTCCCAGTGATAAGAAATTGTCAATATGACAGTCTATACTTGGCTATGTATAAATCAAATGTTAATAAAATTTTCAATTCATTTAAAAAAATCATAGCAAGTAACTGAGATTAAAATATAGTGTAACAACTGATTGATGGCAGAAGAGCACTCTTTCTATGAGATTAAAGCCAACTTTATGTTAGCACAGGCCCTTGTCCAAGGGACGGCCCGTAGTAAAAAGAGCACTCTGCGAATATTAATTCAGAGTAATATGTAGTATACAATGCTTAGTTTAATTGCGTTTACATCAGCGGCTGTTAGGTGCCATAATTCTAGATTAGTTTACATGTAGTAATCGTTTTCATTAGCCCACGCTGAGTGCTATCATTTAATTCAAATCTCCACTACACAGATTTTCAAAAGATACCACATAAGCACTACAGACAATTGGAAGTGTACATTTATTGGAAATCAAAAGGAGCACCAGAGTGCACATGTCTCATGTACAGTTATTGGCACTGTAAAAAAAATGTCCTACTCATTCAAATTAATACTTGTTTTTACTTTTTTACATAAAACACTTGACGCTCACTTATGGAGGCACAGAAAATTAAGTTTTAATAACAAAAGTATTTTCTAGATTATTTTGTATAAAACATACGTATCTTAATAGTTAAGTGACCAAATTCAATGGAATTATACACAAGTTCAGAATCACGCAACAACTCAAGATATTTTCCAAGACAAATGAAACGATGTTATATGATACGCAAAAGTAAGTTTATTTTCACAGATCAAATTGTATGGCAACAGATGATCTGTGTTCGGAAAAGAATTAATTGCTTATATCAAACACTACATACGATAATTTTTTCACTGGGCAAGGTAGAGGACCGTAGAACATACTGAGAATGATAAAAACGTGGCACGAGTAAGACTGAGAAGTAGGAGTAAAATGAACACAGACATTCAGCAGTGTATTCCTTCCCTACCTCTACACTTAGTAGAGATTTCCTACTTCTTTTATTCCTTCCATGATAAGATTGGTAGCGCTTAGAGCATTTTTATGGATTATCAAGTGTGGTGTAGGTTCGAATCCTGGTCAGAGGCTGAATATATACATAAACATATATATGGATCAATAATAATAATAATAATAATAATATTTTTGGATATTCGTTACATATTTCTTTCAGTCCCTGCACATCTGACAATCCACAATACTCCCCATCTCTGTTTCTCTATATTTTATGTTTTCTTCGTGCCCAGGCTAGAAGGCGGCAATTTCTTTGGGGGGGAACCCGTCCTGGCGTCACAATCCTATAAAATAAATAAATATGTAAGTAAATGACTAAATAAAGATCGCAGCAAAGGAGAAACTGCCAATATCAAGAAAAATCACTTATTAAATGATGATGACATGACAGACAGCGAATGGGAAGGGAAGGGTTACAGACTTCCGAATGCCCATAAAAGACTAATGAAGATTTAATTACGAGGTCTAACAACCAGGCAGGTTACCCTTATATTGAAAATAACGAGGTAATTCTCCTCCCGACATTCGGATAGGAGCTACCTGCTCTCTCTCTCTCTCTCTCTCTCTCTCTCTCTCTCTCTCTCTCTCTCTCTCTCTCTCTCGTACACACGCACATACATCAGACATTTCTGACTTTTTCTCTTATTTCTTGTGTATTCTGTCACGGCTGATTCTCTCTCTCTCTCTCTCTCTCTCTCTCTCTCTCTCTCTCTCTCTCTCTCTCTCTCTCTCTCTCTCTAGCTATAATGCAACCGAGAAAACGAGTATGCATAATTCTTCATAACAAGTACTGAAATGATGAAAAAGGTGTTAATTTTGGCTTAAAAAAAAAAAAAGCAGAGCACTTTCAACTGCGATCGTAAAATCACCAAGTACAACCAGAAGTGATACCTCTGAGTAACATCATACAAAAAAAAAATGGATATTGATGAAGTACACACATGAGTCTAATGAAGCATTCTAAGAAGGAAAACAGACTTGCTTGAGTGCAAATAGTTAATACTCAGCAATTAGTTATCAACCGAATTAAAAAAAAAAATAATAATTCATAAACACTCACCAATATCGCTGCATTTTTCTAGATGAAAACCTACCTGAAAAAATGCAAAGCTTTAATGAATAAAACAAAACAAAAATATTAATGCAGAGCAGATATTACATACATAAAGGTATGCTTAGGAAAAATTTAAAGGATATTTTTAAAGTTAGTCAAAAGATGTAAGTAATACATTTAAGTTATTGCTATGATTGCAACATGCTGAAGCACTGTTTAACTGCAAGCTACTGACAGTAGTTTATAATAATAATGATAATAATAATACTAATAATAATAATAATAATAATAATAATAATAATTATTATTATTATTATTATTATCATTACTATTATTATTATTATCATTATCATCATTATCATTAATTATAATAATAATAATAAGAATTATTGCTATTATTATTATTATTATTATTATTATTATTATTATTATTATTATTATGAGCCAAGCAACAAGCCCAGCTGAAAAAAATATAGACTATAAATCAGATGGCCCCACCAGGGTTAGCAACTAATTGGGGAAGAGAAAAGAAGATAGAAAAACAAATGGCACAATATCATATGTTAAAAAAAAAAAAAACTTATTTGTGCCTAGCCCAAACTTCTGAAGCTACATTGACTCAATAACATGACTAGGTAATTCAGTCCACTCCCAAGGGGGAAAAAGATCTTGAAAACAGTTTAGTATGAAAGCTAATTAAAGAATATGCACAACTATTAGTATTGTTGCATTCCAGGTGGTGCGCGTTGGACGGAAAGAGCCAGAGGCTTTGAAAGGGTGATTAACATGGTGTTCATTTTTTAATATAGCAAGAAAAGCGAAATAATGGCGCGTCGTGTCACAAGTCGGTGCTTAATTCAGTATGATATTCAATTGCACGAAAATAATCTGAAATTCTATACCCGATGACGAAACTAGGGAGCAATACTCCAGACGAGGAAGTTGAAAAAACTGAAGCAATTCATTATAATAGATCCGTTATATTAGTATTATTTCTATTATTATTATTATTATTATAATTCTTATTACTAATGATATTGCTAATGTGGTCCAGTATAAAATAAGAGCTAATGATATATCTCTGGTACCCCCACTTGGAAGAAAATTAAGCATGGCATGCTATATCTCACCGTTCATCTGATCTCGCAACCATTTACTTTTTTTATTCTTTTACGAGTGAAACTATAAAATAAAAATGCGAAAGCTTTTTCCGTATTTGTTCGATGTATATCTAAGAACTGTCCTGTGAAATATTTAATAGCATCTATTATAGCTAGCGGTGCTCTTATACATGTTTGAGAGTTCAATATGATACCAACTACTGTTCTCGTCTATATCCACCTTAAGGTACAATTATAATATTAACTGTATTATAATGTAATTGTGTATATGAACATTACAATCGTCTTACAAGAGGGGGGTCTTATGAGAATTGCAAGCCTCCACTCGAAAGGTGGACCATATAAAAAATGCATTTTAACGATACTGTGCGCAGTGGTAGCGTCTGAACCTGGTGGCATACAGGCACAATGTTGGATTAGCTTTCACTCATTTTCTTAAACTAAATTAATGTCGTTGTCGATTAAGATGGCCATTCAACTCGGAGGTCGGTGATTTCCTATAGGTCTACTTGATTACGCAGCCATTGCCTGGAGATCACTAGGTCCACGTAATTGGAGACGGAGCTAGGGCCCCGGATATATTGGTAGATACATACACCTACGGGCCAAAATATGAAAGTCCGATCGCCCTCAAGAGTGAATACCACCAACAATAACCAGATTTCACCCCACCTCCGCGCCAAATAGCAAAGCCCATTCGCCCTTAAGAGCGAATACCACCTCCAATCAACAAAATCTTACCCCACCTGCGGGCCACAAGGGAAGGTCCGCTCACCCTCAGGGGAGAACATCAAAGAAAAATAAAAAAAAGTAGATACATAGTCGGGCCCTGTGTCCTTTGCCTCATTATCCCTTGTGTGTGCCTTTCCTTTGTGGCATTTGACCTACTAGCACAATTTTTTTTTTCCATCGGCCCTACAACCTCACATTTCCAAACTTTTATATAGCAACAATGAAGGTAGGACAATTGCTCCCTAAGACAACTACTCCTTCTCTAACCTATCATAATCTATCATAACCTAGTTAAGTTAGAAATAATTAATTGTTCACACTGAATTTCTCACAAATTATTTCTTGAATATAGTACAAATTTTGATCAAATATCAAGAGGCGATTGTCCGGTCTTGCATTGTTCTAAGGGAAAACGTTACAGGAGAAACTGTCCTATGGGGGCAAGTATATCCAGCCACAATGGACCGCCCTACCACTCTCAAAGAACATCGTATAGAGGAGAAAGTGTGGTTTCTGCATTTTTCTGAACATTTTGCGAGAGAGGCAGCTGCGGGACAGAAATGTACAAGGGGAGGGGAGCCACAAATCCGAGGATAAAGCTACCTCTATTTCAAGCCTCTTCTACTCCTATATCCTGTCTCCCTTTTCCTCACAGACAAACTGTCTACTGCTTATATCCTCTCCTATTTCTTGCCTGGTTTTTCGCCACCCACCTCTCCTCTCATGAAATAACACCTCAGGCCCCTCGTTCTTTCTTAGCATCTCTGACTGCTCCTATTCCTAAAATCTTATCTCGCAACTCTTACCAAATTTGTCTTGAACTCCTCACTCAAGAGAATTTTATCCTTCTCAAAATACTAAGTGGTTCCCTTTCCCTCTTTGGCTCAGTAACAATCATCTCTTTCCCCCATTACTGCACCATCTATCCATTATCCAAAGTTCCTTTCTAGCGCGCTGCATCAATCACCTCCAATGGCTTGCCTCGAAGATCCAAGTCTCCCCCTCGTCAGACCCTAGTCTCCCCCATCATCCATTCAACCTCCCCATCATGTATTCACACATTCCTCCCACTTTTCTCCTCCCATATCCTTCCTTTCATCCCAACTACTAACAGCACTAGAGCAAACAAATTTTTATTTCCATTTGTACAATGGCCATTCTTTACAAAACTAAGAATGCACTGAGAGAGAGAGAGAGAGAGAGAGAGAGAGAGAGAGAGAGAGAGAGAGAGAGAGAGAGAGAGAGAGAGAGAGAGAGAGAGAGAGAGAGAGAGAGAGGATTAAATTAAGACTGAATTTTCACTGGGAGCATTTTCTTAAACTAAATTATCAGGCAAAACAGTATTAACAAGAGTGCTAAATATTAAAGATTAGGAAAATTATCTTTCCTTTTTATGGTAGCTTTCAATAGTTTTTCAGCAATTTTGGGCAATGTTAATATTTTTAGATATCCGGTCTAATAATAATTCCATACATTCTGGTGAATCAGCAATCTCCATCACGCGTCTCCCCTCTTACAGAGTATGTAAGGCTTCATAATACAACACAGCATTCGTCTCCCCTCGCTTTCCAGATGTTGGCCCCTCCCCCACCTCCAACGCTTCTTCTCCCTTCTGTGAAGCCCCCAATCTTGCTTCCTCTCCCCGTTTCCCTTTAGAATCAAGTCTCTCTCTCTCTCTCTCTCTCTCTCTCTCTCTCTCTCTCTCTCTCAGGACAGATAACAAAAGGGGACGAAAGGTCTAACACGGCTAGCTAAGCACCTTTATTATGAATTAGTTCAGGTAAAATCATATATATATATATATATATATATATATATATATATATATATATATATATATATATATATATATATATTATATATATATATATATATATAATGCCTCGCAGTCTACTTTTTTTTTTCGTATAAAAACAAAAGCAAACGCCGTGAACAATATTTTTTCTCATTGGTTAAGTATTAATTTTTATAAAAGTATATTTTCATTGTTCCTCTTCATCAGCAAATATTTTTACTTTTACATACTAATAGAATCAACTACCATAACATCCAGTGATGATCCTGGGAGTAGACTGAGGCAGCACCAACGAATGTTATTTCTCAACAGCCCATAATTACCTATATTTTTCTCCCCCTCTGCCCTTTTTTATGTTCCGGTAATTTTCTGAAGCCGCGTGAGTGCTCTCTCTCTCTCTCTCTCTCTCTCTCATCCAGCCGATAGCGCTCAGACCCACGTTACAGCTCAAATATATATTCGCATTCCTGGCAACCCCTTTGAGAGAGAGATACGTAATACACTGACAAATCAAGGCATTCCTTCTGAAGAAGTCTTGATTAAGGAGCTTTATCGCACACCAAACTGGGTTTCCTTCGCAATAACGATATCGAAAGGATTTGAATATGTGCCTTACAAACTGAATCAATGGCCTACAGGCACAAGTGTCCAGCCATTTCGTGGGAGCAAACAATGGTCATACCAAAATAAACAGCAAAGAGCAAATGGAACAATCCCCTATATGCGAGACTACAGAAAGAGACACGATACAAACCTCTCTTATCGCCGTCCAAGCACAAGAGACTTCTCCTGGAGTGATGGCTCTTACAACCCTAGACACTCACCTAGGCATACAAACTTTGGGAAGGCCCGATCATACCACGGCACGTACTCAAACCAGCATTACACATCCAACGGCAGGTACAGACACCAGGATCCATGGGCTAACCCCAGAACACACTACAATGATGAATTCCCAGCAGAATCATACAGTCGAAACTACAACTATGACTATGGATACCACCCCAATGAAACATGGTAATACCTCGTCTCCTGCTGTTGCTGTTACTGCTGTCGATGTGAAAGTTACTTGTAAATATAATGATAGATTATCTGTCGTACATATAAATGCACAATCCCTGTTATCCCATATACTAGAAATTGAACATATGCTTGTACAAGAAAATATTGATGTTCTTTGCATTAGCGAATCATGGCTGTATCCGTCAATTAACAATGCATTTATTAATATTCCTTCATATAATATTTATCGCTATGACAGTGGTAGAGGTGGAGGTGTATGTTTATATGTTAAAAATTATTTGAAGGCCACTGAACTAAATCTTGAAACTGAGAAGCACGAAGGAGTGGAAGATAAATGGATCTCTGTTCAACATAAAAAGTTTCCTTCTATTATCATAGGCTGCGTGTACCGCCACCCCAAAGCCTCGGTAACCTCTTTTAGCTATATTTTGGACGTTTTTAAGGAGATAATTTTAAAAAACAAACCAGTTTTTATATATGGCGATTTTAATGATGATCAACTAAAAAGAGAAAATAAAATGAGTAGACTTATTAAGAATTTAAATCTAGAACAGATTATAAATAAACCAACTAGAATCACTCCCACTTCAGTTTCCCAAATCGATCTAGTAATAACAAACTCCAAACATATGATAACTAAGTGTGACGTAATGCCAAGCCCTATAGCAGACCACGAGGAAATTGTAACGTCCCTAAATATTCGCAAACCAAAGAGACAACCAATCTTTAAAACATTCAGATGCTTAAGAAATTATTCACAAGAATTACTCTGTAGTTTACTTATGAATGAAGTACATAAATTAAATGAAATTCTATATACCGATAATATCAATAAACAAGTAAGAATTTTAACCAGTGTCCTATCATCATGTATAGATCGATGTGCACCACTCGTGACAAGAGAAATATTTCGTCCCCCCGCTCCTTGGATAACAGATGACATAAAAAACATTATGAAAGAAAGAGACAAACTACAAAATGAAGTAAAGCTACAAAGAGATAATATCCCTTTAAGAGAAAAGTTTACAGAGCATAAGAAACAAGTAAAATCATTATTAAGTAACAGTAAGAAACAGTATTACAAAAATGAATTTCAAAACGCTAAAGGCAATATCTCTGATACATGGAAAATTGCTAAAACCATGCTTTCCAATAACTGTAATAAAAGTAGTAACATATCAATTATACCCGATGAGGTAGATGTAAGTGCTAAAGCAGAAGAGTTCAATAATTTTTTCGCTGAAGTGGGGAAAAAAACCTTTGAAAAAACAAAAAAAGAAATAATAAATGAAATCAATAATAGTAATGGTGGTAATAATAATAATAATGATGATGGTAGTAGTAATAATAATAGAAATGTTCATAATGGTGTAAATAATAATGATGGTGGTAGTAATGGTAATGATAATAGTGATGATGGTAGTAATAATAATAATAATGTTCAAGAACATAGTGCATTCAATAGAAGTAATGATGTCTTTAACCCTACTACAGTAGATTGTAATACAGTAATCTTAGTAATAAAAAATCTGAAAGACTCTAATGCATATGGATCAGATGGAATTTGTTTTCGTTTTATTAGAGATTCATTATTTGTAATAGCTTATTATCTGACGGTAATAATCAATACTTCCATAGTTACCAATATCTACCCAGATTTATGGAAAACTCCCCATGTAATTCCTGGTTTTAAAAATGGAAATCCTGACGACGTCTCTAACTATAGACCAATCTCTTTACTACCAATTTTATCAAAGATACTTGAAAAGATTGTTGCAAATCAGTTAAGTGAGTTTCTTGAAAAAAATAAACTTATTGCAAAAAGTCAACACGGTTTCAGGCCAAAATTATCAACTGAAACTGCCTTATTGAAAATATCAGATGAAATATACAAAAATATAGATAATAAGAAAATATCATTGCTACTACTACTCGATCTTTCTAAAGCTTTTGATAGTGTACACCATACCACTCTATTAGAAAAATGCAAAAAAATGAACATTGACCCAAGCTGGTTCGAGAACTATTTAAAAAACCGCTACCAGTCAGTCAGAATAAAAGATGTAGTCTCAAGTCGCAAGAAGGTATTGTTTGGGGTCCCTCAGGGATCGATCCTAGGACCTATACTTTTTCTAATATATGTAAACGATCTAGTAAAATATTTACCTAACTGTTATGTCATTCAATATGCTGACGATACTCAAATCTTAATTGAAGGAGAAATTAATGATTTAGAAAATATTATTCGTAGAGCAGAAGAAATTTTGTATATGGCTAAACGTTACTTTCTAAAAAATGGTCTGTTACTTAATGAAACTAAAACCCAATCTATTCTTATCGGATCCAGACAATTATTATCAGAAGTTGATGACAATCTTCATATAAATTTTAACGGTAATATCATTAAGCCAATGAACTCGGTAAAGAACCTAGGTGTCTATTTTGACCGTTACATGAATTTTGAAATGCATATAGATGAAATTTATAAAAAAGTAATGGGTACTCTAATATATCTAAATAGGGTAAAAGACTCATTTGAAACATCAACTCGTATAATAATTGTCCAGTCCTTAGCTATGAGTTTAATTAATTACTGTCTCAAAGTTTGGGGATGTACCAATAAGACTCAATTACAAAGAATACAAAAGTTACAAAACTTTGCAGCACGAGTGGCTGTTGGCAATGTAAGAAAATACGAGCACATCTCTCCTGTTTTAAAAGATCTAGAATGGATAAAGATTAGAGATAAATATGTTTTTGATATATGTACCTTTGTTTTTAATATACTAAGAAACAATATTCCTGATTGCTTGTATAATTTTTCTACAGTAAGCTCAGTTACCGGGTTAACTACCCGTCAAGGGGAAGATTTATTAGTACGAAGGTCTAAAACTGATATTGGCTCAAGAGATATAAACATTCGTGGACCTCATTTATATAATCAGCTTCCCAGAGAACTAAAAAATGCTGGTTCAGTGTATACTTTTAAATATAATCTTAA
>JAXCGZ010021162.1:0-2500 GCA_037179515.1 Halocaridina rubra | reverse complement strand
AAGGCTGAGAAACAAATACAGCACAAGCAATATGCTTACAGGCGACTGCGATAGAGTTGCTGCCAGTAAAAGACATGGTTATAGAAATATATCGGAGGTGAATTGCAAGAATATTGGTAGAGTGCACCCAGAACACTCAAAATCCCATTTATATGAGTGTGAAGGGGGGAACACTTTAGTACACTAAATTACAGAGTGACCTAAACTTGAGGATTTCAGGCCTTTCGGATTGAGCCATTTGAACTTTGTGTGTACTTTTGCGACCCAAACAACTTATATCCTATATTGAATGTATACCCAATATTGAAAACGTAATTTTTTATCCTACCTAAACATATCTAAATAAAAGTCTCTCTCTCTCTCTCTCTCTCTCTCTCTCTCTCTCTCTCTCTCTCTCTCTCTCTCTCTCTCACTCTCTCTCTCTCTCTCTCTCTTATGTACATAAAGGAAAATTAATGTAAGTATAGACAAGAATATGTGTATGTATATATATATATATATAAATTCTCATCTGTATGTATATTTGTGTGTGTATACATAAAAGTATATGTATATATGAATGTGTATATTTGGGTGAGAATGACCAATAACTCTTTTTGCTGAACTGAATATCACATAGTCTCTCTCTCTCTTTCTTTCTCCTCATGTACAGAAATTAAGAGGAAAAGAAAAAAGAAAAGAACGAAAGTCTCTCTATTTCATAAGATGGTATTGTATTTATGCATGTATGCGCGTCTGTTTATGCATGTATGTGTCTGTAAATGCGTATGCATATATCCATTATATTCTACCAGTATGTATATTCTCACCTGCGTGTGTGTGTGTGCGCGCATGTGTATATAAGTTTGCATACAATATATATATATATATATATATATATATATATATATATATATATATATATATATATATATATATATATATCCTAGGTTCAAATCCCGGTCGGGGTAAAAAATTATATATATATTATATATATATTATATATATAATATATATTATATAATATATATATATGTATATTATTTTTACCCCGACCGGGATTTGAACCTAGGACACATAATAAATAAGTAAATATATATATATATATATATATAATATATATGAAAAGAACCAATAACTTTTTGCTGAAATGAACACCACAACTCACTCTCTCTCCCTCTCTCTCTCTCTCTCTCTCTCTCTCTCTCTCTCTCTCTCTCTCTCTCTCTCTCTCTCCTAGATATGTATAATTATGAAGCCCCAATAACACTTCTGTTTACTCATATACTTATTTATATATGTTTATGCATATATATGTGTTGTGTGTATATATAGATACATGAGCATGCATGTATATGAATACTTACTACTCTAGTCTAAACACTGTTATACAATATCTACTTCAAGCTGTCAGTAGTATTTATGTGGTAACTTTTGAAAATCTTCCATGTAAAGTGGTAATTTGACTTACGTGATAGCACTCGGCGAAGGATAATTAATTAATATCTCTACACATATCTGAGAATAATGAATAAGGGAGACCAGAGTGTAATGTATGTAGGTTAAAGAACCTCACACCTGTGCCTCTTCGTTAGCAGGCTAATAAAATGCAATTACTACATGTAAACTAACCTAGACATTGAACTGAAATGTTCTCAGTCCTAGGGATAATGCTGGCATACTCTATGACTCGCAGAGTGCTCTTCTGTCATCAATCAATTGTTACACTATATCTCATTCTTAAGTATTTGCTATGATTATTTAATATGAACTGAAAATTTCACTATTATTTGATTTACACATGGCCAAATATAGACTGTAATGTTAACAATTGCATATTACTGGGAGTGCCCGTGTGCACTTGTCCCCATGTACAGATTTTTTACTAATAAAAGATAAAAAAAATATGGGGCCTTCTAGATCCCGCTCTAAATATTCTTTTATCAGCTGCATTATTCGTATAGGAGTTTGTATAGGCTATGCATATATATGTAGTACTGTCTGTTCTCGCATCTGAAGCTCTGAAGTGCTCATTTTAATATCAGGCCTGAAAGCTATTCCTCTGTAGCAATGATGTTTCATCATTCTATAACGATCCTTTTCAAGGTTATTCTGCACTGTTGACTTGCAGCATGTCTTCTGGCAGCAGCAAAAACTCCTTAAGGAGGGTATCTCAAGGACTGCATAAAGTACCCTCTCACTGCTTCTAGACTTTCGAGCTCACCTCCTGTACGATTTCCCTGCGTCATCTATTCTGTCTTTCTTGATCAAAAGGAAAGTCTGTCAGCATCTCACAAAAGTCTGTGAAACAATGCCATTCGCTTTGAAAAAATTATCGCAGAAAATTTTACATATGATTTTTTAAACCTCTTAATTATTTTAATTTTATCAATGTATGATACACATGGCATACAATCTTTCCCATTTGTATACAAATAAATATCAGAATTGATACATCAATACGGTTTAATATTATGTTATATCAGTAACACTTTTTTTTCACAATATAACAAAATGTGTG
>JAXCGZ010021161.1:67500-72856 GCA_037179515.1 Halocaridina rubra | reverse complement strand
ATGGCAGTACCCACAAATAAAATGTCGTAAGTAAAATTCTGGAGTGTTACCAAAAGGGCACAGATCCTATGCAAAATACACCAACGATAAGCTAACAGCTTACTAGGCAGCCAGATTACACATTTCTACTAGTAATGAGAAAATTTATTTTCATGTGACAACTCAGACACATGAAAGGCTTTGCCTAGGCTCGGTAAATGACACCAAAGTTTTTCTTCCAATCTATGAGCAGTCAATGCTTGAATATAAAACACAATTATAAGCAAAATACTTAATATGCTTTCTCCCAATTCCTAACAAGTATCACCCTTTAACGGATATATAAAACACGAATGCTTTAAAACTCAATCTTATCACGCAAATAAATGAAATTTTATATAACACGTCTTCTCGTCATGCAAAATTTCTAAAGTCTGTTACCACATAATCTCATGTAGATTTCCTGAAATATTGTTTACCACATGGGAAACAAGAAAATATTAGTTACCATAATTAATATTGAAAACAAAGAAAAATTTCTTATCCGCAACGTCTCTAGCGCGAAAATTTTCGTGTGCAGCCTAAGATTCATTCATTTCAATAATCGAGCCAATGGTAATCGGGTTTCATGTGCAATGTTAAAAAGCAAAATAAAAATAAATTTATAAAATCAGTCTGTCTGTTCGGGTCCCTGTTCGGGCGCCAATCTTGTGGGGGTTTAGGATGCTAGTGTTGTTAAGATTCTGTTTTACTAAGGGGACTCAAAGTACCGAGCTCGGTTAAGAGCTCACAAACAGACAGGACAGATATTTGTACTTGAACACCCCATCTCTATTACCATTAGTCGGTTAAATGAAACTCAGAATTCAACTTTCTTTTAATTTTGGAAATGCAATGACATTAAAAGAATTGAATTAAATTTCTCAAATTAAATTTTATGAAATGCTGCCTCGAATCCCGGAGGTGGTGAGTACGATTTCGTTTCCCGGCACCACGGACGTATGCCAAGACTTTGGCCTCAACTCGATGATTACCTCTGTCACACAGGCAGAGTAGAATACAGGACACTGCAATTTCAGAAACAGAAATGACACACTGTTTATAATGGGAAACTGAAAGCATGAGCACACATATAATGAGTTTCCAATGTCATTCTACTGGATGAATATATATTGGTTATTCACAGCTAACCAGAAATATTTATGCTACCATAATAGCATACAAAACCATTAATTCTTTACTGGTTTTTTAAAGGAAAACAATATATTCACAATAAATGAAAATTAAGCAAGACAAATACAGTACTGTATGTATTCCTTAAATTGTGGGCAACCACAAAAGTTGCAATGCTTATTACTGATTAACAATTAATATGGTAACACTCTATTTAGGATAAAGGAAGAATCTACGAGATAAATACAGTATTCATTCACTTTTAGTTATCAAGAACTTTGCAATGAAAAAAAGGGTGCAAAACCACCTTTTGAGGTATTTGCAACTTATAACTCAAAACACTTTATCCCCAACATATGAAGAATTAGCAAGATAAATACGGTATGCATTCATTAAATTGTGGTTAACAAGAAATATTTGCAAAGCCAACTGGGAAAAATTACCTTTTGAATATTTGCATTTTGTTTAGCAAATAGCTTTATTGACGAGGTTTTGACGTAAAACACTTTATTTATGATGATAGAAAGGGGTGAAATGAAATTAGAATTTATTAGGAAAAGAGATAGATTTTTACGGGCTCATAACCAGTCTTCAGAGGATGAGATTTTCGTTTATCACATTCAGTGAAAAGAAACTTCTCAGCAATGTATATCAGCTGTAATTTACAGGTTAAGGAATTAACTTTGGCATGTGAGATTATAGTTTGGTAATCTACAAAATTTCGTGTGTATTGGAAGGAAATCAGAGAATAAAAAGCCATAAGATTTATCCAGTAACGAATGTAACTAATTCTCGAAAATAAACCAATTTGCTTGACCCACGAGCTTTACCATACACTATCCCTCACCTTGTTGTGCTAGATGAATTCCTGTGAAGATGCCACGTAATTAAGATTTGAAATAAACTTAGACTGCCCAGGAGAGATGTTGCCTCCGGGCAGTCTCGGCGCCAAAAGAGAGCGTCTCCTTCTCCCTCCTGGTGAGTTCATCTGTAGGATACATTTCTAGAGCAGTAATTGGCTCTGATATCATTTTAAGGACTATTTTAGTGGTGGTCCCTGGCAGGCAATTATAGCAGAGATGCAAGGGAGAGACAGTATTTTTAGGTGCAACAAGTGGAAGCAAATAAAATAAAACGAGAATAATAATGAAAAGTTAGGTTACTGGTTTTTATATCTCATAATTTTCTTGGCTCGTAGCAGACAGAAAAATAGGAGCAGCCTTTATATCGGGGCTATACTTCTACACGTACAAGAAGAGTAAATAAGGTATATTTACAATTAGCTATAAGCTAAAATACAAATTGCAAATAATCATAATCTGCAAAAGTCAAGAAGTGGGAATTATTTTTTTAGTTAGAAAATAACAGCTATGTTACTAATTTATTTAATAAGGCATCTAACAGCCTCTGGTGACTTTGAGCGAAACACTCTGTCACACCATCCTCCTATCTTCTCCATGCCTTTGCTGATGATTCGACCCTTCATTTTTCTTTTGCCATCTCTTAAAAACCTTCAGCTGCTACTCATAATCAGTCCTGTATCACTCACTCTCCTGCTCTCAACTCCGATTTGCAGAGGGTATCCGACTTGGGCACCCAAACTTTAGTTAAATTTAATGCCTCCAAGACACAGATTAATACATTAGAAATCCAGATAATCTCTACCACCTGTTGCAATACTACAGCTGAAGGTAATCTGAACTTAAATAGGACTGCCCAAGACAGGTCGATCTTAAGTCTTCCTTCGGTTACGTTTTTTTTTTCTATGCCTACATAAACACTGAATATTCTTGGATATTCATTACACATCTGACAAGTCACAGTATTCCCCATCTATTTCTCCTCACTTTATATATTCTTCGTGCCCAGGCCCGATTAGAGCTTTTTTATTATATTATATTTGTTTGCCCGTCTTGGTGTCAAAATCATAAAAAAAAAAAAAAAATTCTAAATCTGCATCCAAATTATTGGAGGTTCTGTTTCGATTTTGTCATTACTTTCCTCTTTTCAGCTACTGAAAATCTATAAAGGTCTTATCTGTCCCTGCTTAGAATACTGCTCACACATCTGGAGTGCTTCTTCGTGTACTTATCTCCTCGATTAGGTTGAATCTAAGGCAATCAGAGTCATCAATGACCCTTCTCTTACTTTTAAGGATTTTCTTTCTCTTCACCATAATGTATCATCCCTTTTCTTTTCTATCACTACTACTTCCATTTCTGCTTTCATGAAATGGCGAGTTGCATCCCTCCCCAACTGCCAAGGCCATGTAGCACTCGCCAAGCAGCCTCGTCTCATACGTGTTGCGTGGAGATTTGTAGCTCATGGATTGGTCGGTGCAGTGACTGCTTTCCCCCCCCCCCACCTCCAGACTCTAGAACTCTCTTCTACCATCTGACTTTCCTAATTCTTATAACTTATCTTCCTTCAAAAAGTATATCTATCTTCATCTTAGGGCCTAATCCTGCCATATCTCTAGGTCCTCATTACTTCGACTATTCTTTCAACCTGGTCCTTTTCCTATTGTATATCATCCTTTTATTTCTGCCTTGTTTTGAACCTTCTACTTTTTCTTTGTTTTAAATCTTTTCTTTGTGCCCAGGCCTGAGGAGGGCAATTTACTTGCCTGTCCCGGTGTAACATTCATAAAAAGAATTAACCTAGACTACAATGCAAAACTGAGCCATAGAGATTAATAATGAACTATTTCCATTTATCTATTCTATCTACCTTGGTTGTTTCCCACTTTAATTGGGGGGTAGCCGACATCAAAAAAAGAAAACAATAAGGGGATTACTCTGCTATATGGGCAATGACGAGGGAGCTAGCGACCGTTCAGATGGCACTGCTGGAGTGCCACAGCTCATCCTCCCGGCTCTTCCACAACCTGTGTAGCTTCACAACTGCCAACTCCCCTACTGCCCCTACCACAGGGCTACCTCTGTAAGATGCAGCCCCGTGGTAACAGCAGATGCCCATCAGAGCTGCGTCACAATCGCTCGCCATTCATTCCTATTCCTAGCACGCTCACTTGCTTCCCTCAAATCCATCCTCCTATCATTCAGGGCTCTCCTTACTCCATCCATCCACCCAAACCTAGGCCTCCCTCTAGCATTTCTCCCATCAACTCTCGCATTCATCACCTTTTTCAGCAGTTATCATTTATAAATCTAAAATAAATACAAAAATCGTGTCTACTATATAATTTTGCACTATTTCTATGTTAGGCTGGCTTTATACTGCCATGAAGCACCTATAGACAAGTGACCAGGAGGCACAGAGAGGGCGGTACAGCTAAAATATCACACAACAATGAATTACCAAGTGGTTGAAGGAGAACTGTATATGGCTATGATGGAGGAGAGTAAAACAACATCTATAATGATGAGGAACATGAAGGAAGCCAAAACAGCTGCTATAAAGAGGAGACGGATGAAGCAAGCCAAGTGAATGGGCAACGAGAGTACTATATAAAGGTAGAGTAACTGAACATCAAAAGAACTGTAGTAGAGAGTATGGCTAGTTGTCAATATGACTGTCAACAGGCCAGTATAAAAAAAAAGCATGAGTGAAAATTTCAATATTAGACCTATAAGCATTATTGAAATGAACATGGAAACAGCAGGTAGTACAGAACGATGCTGAGATGTCTGCAATAGGTAATGTGGCTTAACAGATCAGTATGAGATGTTCAGTGTCAAGATAACTACGGCAAAAATGAAGTTGGATGTCAAGAAAGACTTAGCAGCTACTTAAGGATATAATTCCTAAATAGCTGGTGCTGACTATCTTGAGTAGATGATGAGGTGGCTGCACTGGTTACTGAAGGTGAACTTACAATATAAGTACCTATCAGCGGTATGTCATTCTGATGCTGTGAGCATCAGAGAGCGTAAATTGGTAGTGGGGCCATATTTTTCAGAAGGCTAACCGCATACTGATGTGCCACAGATTGCCTTCACTTCTAAAACTTGACAAAAGTAAACCTACTTTAGGTGCTTGCTAGACTAGCTGCATTTTATGGAGAGAGCGCATGCAAGCACTTTACCAGTACAATATTTCCAGCTTACAATTAGTTACTGAGCAATGACTTACACTATAGAGGGTGTGTGCATGCAAGTGTGAGTGGGAAGATATGACACTCTTCACAACACAATCTTATTTGCCCAAAATATCCAATTATTACGAGATAATATAGTATATT
>JAXCGZ010021161.1:55000-62500 GCA_037179515.1 Halocaridina rubra | reverse complement strand
ATTATTATTATTATTATTATTATTATTATTATTATTATTATTATTATTAAATTTAGTATTTTGTTCATTGTTACTACTATTTTTAGCAATTTAATATGTTCCCGATTCCTCCTACCACTGACTGTGTCTAATTTACTTGGTTTTCATACCCTCACCAAACGCATATAACATATGATGGTATGGTCTAGGACATTTCTTCCTTTGATGGGTTGCTAATTTCCTTTTTGCTCCTGTTTTTTTGTATGAATATATATCGTCTCATTTCTTTGTACAAATCAAGAGTCCTCTGAAGATAAGTAATACACTTGAAAGTACCATGAACTAAGGATCTCAATATTTCTCTCTATTTCCTTACGTGGCCATAACCATTCATATATATATATATATATATATATATATATATATATATATATATATATATATATATATATATATATATATATATATATATATATATATATATATATATATATATATATATATATATATATATATATATATATATATATATATATATATATATATATATATATATATATATATATATATATATATATATGTATATGTATATATATATATATATATATATATATATATATATATATATATATATATATATATATATAATGAAACTATGATATTATTAATATACTGTTATCCACAAAAAACATGTTGAACATAAGGGGAGCTAAGCCCATGTTTCAGGCTTCAAATTAATGCCATCATACCGACTGAGCAACTCCAGCAGATACAGATCTGCATATAATTTTCTTTACTGCAGTGATACTGTGGTGCAATGCAATTATTTCTGGCTGGTAATATACTGGTCCCAGGTTCGATCCAGCTCAAGGGTTGGATTAGCTTATACTATCTCATGTCCTTACCTATTACATCAGGAAATAAATTGGTGAGGTCGGTGATATCCTATAGGTCTGACTGTTCAGCCACTGCCTGGATCATCTGGTCCGTGTGATTGGATAGGAGGCTTGGGTTCCGGCTATATAGTAGCTATATAGTCAGGCTCTAGTGCTATCACTATCTCGTGCTTCTGGTTCTGCTATGAAGAATCCAAGAAAAGTTGAAAAAATCTATGTCTCACCAAACTCCTTTCTAATTTTCTTTAACTCACAAAACCATCTTTTCTTGGGCGAAGAATTTGTTTTTCTCCAAATAATAAAAATAGAGTATCATTCTTTATGTAACATTCGTTATCCTTTGAAGGACACTTAATTCATATGAAGAGACTTATGGGACTTGGAACCTGTCTTTCTAGTAAGGTGTTGCAAGAGATTCAACGGTATTGTTTAAAAGAATGTTGTTTTTCGTTGTATGTCACTATGAATCCCCATTATGAGAATGGTCACTAACAGGTAGGAATTTGGTATTGAAGTCTGGTTGCCCTTCCTAATGCTCCACAGTGGGCTTCGATCAAGGGTCCGTATTAAGGCTTCGGAGAGAGAAATAATCAAAGAGGGGCTTTCCTCATTTGGTAATAGATGGAGAAAGAGGAGAAGGATATGAGGTGAAGGATAAACACATATTTACAAATAAGCAAGTAATGGAGAGTAAGGGAAGATTTCACATAATATGAGGAAAAAGAAGCTAAACGGATTAAGAACAATGGTGATAGATGAACAGTAGCAGTTATACATTAAATTCTGATACGAAAAAAATTGACGCAACCAGGAAAAAGTTCAGAGTAGGTTCATGTAGGGTAAAAAGCTGGATAGTGGAATAATATATGTTTTATTATTATGCCAATACCAGTACATAGCACAGAGGTATATATAAGCCATACTGGTAAGTAGTTTCAAAATCAAGAAAACTACAGGAGCCTAAAGAGACTTTTCCAGTCTAAACATCGAATGAGGCCACTTTACAGAATAGATATGATATATATATATATATATATATATATATATATATATATATATATATATATATATATATATATATATATATATATATATATATATATATTGCAACTTCTTTGATAGGAAAAGCTAACATTACCAAACTAAGTATTTGACTTGCACATTTCTAAACAAAAAATTCCAGTTCACGCTAAGGTATTTATATTGGCAATGGAATATGCACGCTTATTTATTCGATATATCTAATTTCTATAAAAGTAAATATCATATAACATCAAAGTTCATACTTTTCTTACTAAATTTTTCATGGTACAAACTGTAATAAAACTATTCATAATGCATACCACATTTGTTTGAAGTAGTCTATATCGTAGGTTCTCTGTCATTGCTCAGATTAGCTTGAACAAGTATTAAAACTAGTAAATGATGAGTTACATAAAACTTGAATTAGTGAGCGAAGTGTTCTATTGAGCAAAGTTTTGAAAAAGTAAGAGGGAATAAAAAGCAATGTAATATGCTGCTCAAAGACAGTACAGGATGATATAAAAACCGAACTAATTTATAACCACTGCTCTAGGCGTACAAGATCTAAGCCAAAGAGATTAATGACGTACATTGTTTATTTCAGAAAGATTTTAAATAAAAAAAAATTACCTTCCATACAGAATGAGCTACGTCAGCCATACATTGTCATTAAGCAGCTGCTGACCATCAATCAGAAGTTGCTGGGAAGGTTAGTTAACTAGAATGTATTAGGGCAATCGATAATCAAGTATACGCAGGAGTGAAGTGGGTGCAAAAGAGGTTAGTAGAGCAACAGATGTGACAAAAAGAAAGATGTGATGGACATCGAGAGGGCTATGAAAGGACAGTGTAGATGGACATCACAGGAAGTGCAACTGGCAGTGTGGTTAGATGTCGAGATGCATGTTAATAAGGCTGTATGGATTAGGAATAACCATTACTACATATACACGCATTAATGGACATGATGGAGATTGCGGCAAGAGAGAGATGTTAAGATTTCTGCAGCAATTAGATGCCCAGGGCCAATATGACTGCAAAAAAAAAAAAGTTAGTCTGGACATAAAGAAAGATGCAAGGCAGCAAGGGTGGACATTCCTACAGTTCATAAACAAACATGCATGTAATGGACAGCACATAAATTTGCTGAGAGCGTCTGAAAACAGGTAGCGTGGTTTGACCGCACTTTATCACGCATGAGGTGTTTGTGTTTATGTGACTATAGCAAAATATAAAGTTGGAAATAAAAAATGAAGCAGTAAGTGCCACTGGCTGATTTCAAAAGAGCTAGAGCAGCTACCATCGGTTGATTTCAAAAGAGCTGGAGTGAGTACCATCATTAGACGATAATGTGGCTGCATTGGGCACTGGTGAACAAACGCTATAAAAAATCATCAGGACTGTGGACGCACAGCAGGATGACATTCTGATGATATAGTCATTGGAAAGTATAACTTCGTCGTGAATCAAAATTTTTTAGTAGGCCGACTGCCTACCTATGTGCCGATGAATGCCTTTACTGATATAACTTGAAAAGTGGGAAACTCCTTTGAGTGCCTGCCAGATTAGATGCGGCATTTCGAGAAAATATTTGAAAGAAATTTATTATTTTTAATTAAGACTTATACAAAACAGGGTGTGTGCATGCGAGTGGGAGTGGGTATGTATGATTCTCTTAACAAGGCAACATTACTTTCCCAAAATCTTTTAATCTAATCTATTGCATGAAATATGAATAGTTATTAAAAATGCCATTATGTTACTGAAAAAATCAAAGTGACAAACAGATAAACTGTATATTATATATAAATTCGAGAGAGAAACGTTAGAAGTTCATTGAAGGCGTGCCAACAAGAAAATAAGCCACGGTGTCACAGGGTCACGGTATCACATCTAAAGCAGCTGATCTCCTGCATATGCAAATAGGGTCACTTCAATGCTAATGTAAGCTAATGATATTGGATGTTGTGATAATCCTCTCTGTAGAATCAGAACTTGGGTGCGGGATGAATATTATAAAGATTTTACGTTCTTTTGAGATGCATTCTTAGTATGAATATAATCATTTTAAGTAAGACGAAAGTAAAAACTTTTAATACTACAACATTATATTGACTTTACAATAGTTAAGTGAGCAGTCTTAACATTCAGCATTACCATAGTTGTTAAAATAAACCATTTTAATGGCATGTAAACAATGGTATTTCTAATTTGACTTCCTTATGATAATTTACACAATCTGTTTCTTGAAGAGAAAAGCCCTAAGATATGCATTCCTTTATGAACGCTGACCTGACGACACACAATTCCACTGATGTTTCGAGTACTTTCAGGGTCACAGAGGCCACAACACCAGACAAGCCCCTGCTTTCTTCGCTTTCCCATGTAGCTTTTGTATGTAGTACGAGTATAAACAAAGACCTCAGGGGAGACTCAAACTTAGGATCACTTTGATGTTAGCCAAGCACTGATCCTCTGTGCTACTGAAACTGGAATAAGATACTCGTTCACTGACTCTCAAATTTATAAAAATTATTAGTTGCATTTCATTTATACCTGCTGGCTAGTACAGTGGTAACGTGCTGGCTTCGCATTCACGAGGTCGAAAGATCGGTTCCCGTCCAAGACCGAGAGTTTAAGCTGTTTACTGGCAGGAACTGCTGTGGTTGGACACTACAGTGGGGGGTTGGGGCTTGCCCCGGCTGACGAATACCCATTGTATAATGAAATGGAAAATAAAGTTTGTTTATGATCAGTTAATTTGTTTTGCTTATCCATTTATTTAATTATTTATTTGCTTAATTGATTGACGCAATACTCTTCTCAGAAATCCATATAATAAATACATATATAAAGTTTATTATCGATAAAAGAATTATAAAAGATTATTAAACTAAAATGAACTGGGGATCGCTGTAGCGTGACCTGTAGACTGCTCGACTCGGCAGGTGAGAGACCTACGTTTGAGACCAGGGCGGTGCGATACGAAAGGCATCTAACCTTAATTCACCATCTTCAATCTGTTTGTGTCCACCCCCAAATGGGGACAAAAAACTTATATTACTGAGCTTCATACTTAGCACATTCAGAAATGAACTAATGAGTCCGTGCTTATAAGGCTTGTGTGTTCAATAAATCTTTCTCTCTGATGGTAATGATAATGATGATTTTTATCATCATCATCATCATCATCATCATTATTATTATTATTATTATTATTATTATTATTATTATTATTATTATTATTATTATTATAAGTAGTAGCAGTAGTAGTAGTAGTAGTAGTAGTAGCATGATAATTATGAGCACTCCAAAAAATTCATAATTCCATTACTTCTCTCAAGAGCCACTACTCTCATAACATTTTTAAAAAAATGGGAATGGTGACTCTTGAAAATACTAAGGAATTACTAATGTCTCCAACTGTTCTCGGTTTTTATTATTATTATTATTATTATTTTATTATTATTATTATTATTATTATTATTATTATTATTATTATTATTATTAAAGAAAGGCTGCGACTTTACAGTTATTTCATTCTCCAACTGAAAGCGAAAGAGGAATAAAGGTATATAATAATAAAGAGTGAGGATGAAGATGGGATAAGATCGCTGGATAATTTAGAATTCATGAAAAACAAGATAAGAGAACAATTCCTACTCTCCAAAAGTTTTTGTTCCTTTGTATTCACGAAACCATTTTTCCTTTGGTGAAGAACTGTTTTCTTCTCCAAATTAAGGAAATGGAGCACCGTTCCTTGTTTAATATTTCTTTATTTTCTCGGGACACTTTATTCATTCAGAGATAGCTACAGGCCATTCAGCCTACCTTCCCATATTGGGTGGAGCCTAACACTGAACAGTATTATTTGAAAACAAGAATAAACTACAATATCGTGGCTTCCTGGAGATAAGTAATCAATGGGAGGTTTTCCTCACCTGGGAAGACGAAGGGGAAAAAAAGACCCTGTGAAGGATATAACCAAAATATGTCACTTATAAAAAAAGAAGGATAGGATGGAGAGCAAGAGAACAGGTTTATACAATATTGAAAGAAAAAGAAGAAAAGCAGGTACAGAGGAAAGTGAGAAGCTCCAGGTATATTAATATTTCTGCTACGAGTTCTTCCTAAGCCACAGAGAGAAAATCCATACAAGGGCCATGAGGAGGAAAGAAAAGGTGGATGTGTGGCATAACAGCAACATATATGTCATACTGGTAAACAGTGATAATAAGTAGAAAACAATAATAACTTGGATAGACTTCTAAACTAGACACGGTAGATATGTTCTCCATATATACATAATGTATATTACCTCTCTTTATACTTGTACATCTTTATACTTGTACTAGGGTTGAGAAATCAATATTTTACATATTACTAGCGATGAGAGACATCACTAAGAATATAAATGTATCCAATCCTTACGCATTCTTCTTATACACAGCACATCAAACCGATACACACACTAGCTTTACCTACAGAATATGGAAAAGTTTATATATATTTATTCGATATAAACAATTTCATTAGGAAAAAATAGCATAATACGTAAATTTTCACAAATCCTATTCATACAGAATTTGTCATTGCAAATTATTTGAAAATATTGCTGCAATATATACTTCATTTGTTTCAAGTCCTATCTCTATCAACTGGTCCTCGCCACTGTAAAGCACTTATTAACAAACACTCCCTTTATCCGATTCTCCTTGAAACTAATGAATAATATCATAGCATAAGGCATGTTGCGGTTTTAACAATATTTTCCCTAATAACATAATTTCAATATAAAATTTCGTAAAAAGAGTTCAAAATTGCGCGAGTGAAGTACTTACAAAATTAAAGTATGGAATATGTGAAAGGAAGTAAACTATAATGTTATGCATTATATACACACATAGGAAAGGATGGTGCAAAGATCTGGGCCATGAAAATAAATTATATAATATGTCCATTGAAAAATCTTCAATAAAACAACACTTAAATGTTGTTACGCTGATCCTTAGCTAGGCTGGCTGTATGTTGTCATGATACAACTACATGCATATGATCAGGAGACACAAGGATTGGATATCTGACATGTGATAGAGCAGTGGTTTATCAAGTGGATAAAAAAGAGCTGCGGCTACAATGGAGGAGAGTGCAGAAGCATATAAATGAAGAGGAAGATACAGCAAGCCATGTGGTAGGACACCGAAAGGACTATAAATTGATACAATTACTGAACATCAAAAGAACTGCAGTACAAAGTATGGTTGGAAGTCAATATGACTGTTAGCAGGGAAGCATGGGTGAACATTCCCATTATTACAGATATAAGCCCGACTGGGCACGAACATGGATACAAAAGGCATCACAGAAGGTTGCTGAGATGCTTGTAGCAGTACTGTGGTGTGAAAGCACTGGGTTAGGTATAAGCAGTTCAGTCAAGATGACAACAACTACAGCAGAAAAGAAAGTTGGAAATAAAAGAAAGATGCAGCAGTTAGCTTAAGTGGACTTCGAGAGAGGTGGATCTGAGTATCTTGATTACATGATAAATTGGCTGCATTGGGTATTATATGGAAACGTACTTGGTACCATCATCTATGTGGCA
>JAXCGZ010021161.1:0-50000 GCA_037179515.1 Halocaridina rubra | reverse complement strand
TGGCGAATGTTGCAGAGTCTCAGCAGAGGAGGAGGGATGCAACTCGCCAATTCACCAGATCAACGACGGAAGTAGTAATTATAGTCTAGATAAAGGGATATCTTACAGTGATAAGAAAGAGAAGCCAGATTAAAAGTGTGTGTGTGTGTGTATATATATATATATATATATATATATATATATATATATATATATATATATATATATATATATATATATATATATATATATGTGTGTGTGTGGATAATTATGGCTACGTAAGGAATTTGAAAGTAATTATTAAATCCTTAATAATTTTGAGTATATTTCTTTAATACCTATGAAGATAAGTAGTTAAATATACTAAAAAGTACTAAAGATCTCAATAATTTCTTTGTTTCCTTACGTAGCCATAAGCAAAATATATATATATATATATATATATATATATATATATATATATATATATATATATATATATATATATATATATATATATATATATATTTATATATGTGATTACCTAATTGTGATTACCTAATTGTGTTTACGGGAAAGAGCCCAAAGCTCGTATCTTCCCGTCTCCTCATCGGTTTCATTTTATACTTAGTGATACTTATCATACCTGTCCTTAAAACTATGGATTGAGATACCATTAACTACCTCCTCGCTTAGCCAATTCCAATTATCAACTACTCTTACACTGAAAAAGTATTTCCTTACATCCTGCGAAGAAGTTTTCTTACGAAGCTTCAAACTATGACCTCTAGTTCTAGAGCCAGCCATATCAAAATATCGATCCTTATCCACTCTATCATAACCATGAAGGAATGTGTGTGTGTGTGATTACCTAATTGTGATTACCTAATTGTGTTTACGGGAAAGAGCCCAAAGCTCGTATCTTCCCGTCTCCTCATCGGTTCCATTTTAGACTTAGTGATACTTATCATACCTGTCCTTAAAACTATGGATTGAGATACCATTAACTACCTCCTCGCTTAGCCAATTCCAATTATCAACTACTCTTACACTGAAAAAGTATTTCCTTACATCCTGCGAAGAAGTTTTCTTACGAAGCTTCAAACTATGACCTCTAGTTCTAGAGCCTGCCATATCAAAATATCGATCCCTATCCACTCTATCATAACCATGAAGGAATTTAAAGACTGTCACCATATCCCCCCCTCACTCTTCTAGCTTCCAGTGATGGTAAGTCTAATTCCCTCAGCCTCTCATCATAACTGAGATTGCGTATTTCTGGCACCAGTTTCGTGGCATGTCTTTGAACTTTTTCAAGCTTAGCTATGTGCTTTTTCAAGTGCGGATTCCAAAAGGGGGCTGCATATTCCAGTTTTGGACTCACATAGGTTACATAAATATTTCTGAACATTTCCTTGTCCATGTGCCTGAAGGCTACCCTTACATTTGATAAGAATGCATATGCTGCCCTTACTATGCCATTTATATGTATTTCTGGAGACAAATCTGCCAGTATGTTTACTCCTAGATCTCTCTCATTTTCTGTCTCTTGAAGTTGTACTCCAGCCACCTAGTAGTCAAGCTTGGGCCTTCTTGCACTTGTACCCATTCTCATATCCTTACATTTTGAAGTATTGAATTTCATTAGCCACTTTTCTGACCACTCATGCAGATTATTTAGATCCTCCTGAAGTTCTCTACCATTGTTCTCGTTTTTTACTTTCTTCACAATCTTTGCATCATCTGCAAACATATTCATGAATGAATTTATAGACTCTGGTAGGTCATTTACATATACAAGGAACAAAAGTGGCCCTAAAACTGAACCCTGTGGAACTCCACTACTAACTCTTCTCCATTCAGACACTGAGTGTCTTACTCTAACCCTCTGTTCCCTTCCTTCTAAGTAAGTTTTTATCCATTCCAAAACATTTCCACCTATTCTAGCCATTGATTGCAGCTTCCTAATAAGTCTCCCAAGTAGAACAGTGTCAAACGCTTTCTGGAAGTCTAGGAATATGCAATCTGCCCAGCCCTCTCTTTCCTGTAAGATTTGGCTTACCTCATCATAAAATTCTAATAAGTTTGGTACTATTGATCTACCTTCTCTGAAGCCATGTTGCCTCACTGACAAAAAGTTGAAGGATTCCAAGTGAAGAGAGATATGTTTCCTTAGTAGTTTCTCCATAACTTTGCAAACTATGCTGGTCAAGGAAACTGGTCTATAGTTCAGAGCCGTATCCCTCCTTCCCTTTTTGAAGATAGGTATCACATTTGCTTGTTTCCAGCATCTTGGAATCTCCCCCGACTCCAGTGACTCCTTAAATATGATACTTAGTGCCACTGATATTGTGTTTGCGCATTTTTTAAGCACATGAGGGGATATGTCATTGGGACCTGTAGCTTTATGAACATCTAAATCCATCAGCGCTTTGCATACCTCTGTGGCTGTAAGGTTGATGTTCTCTAATACCGGCCCTTGAGCTTCTATCACTGCAATCTGAGGGGGTGGGGTATTTTCTACTGTAAATACTGACTGAAACTCCTTGTTCAATTCTTTGCAGATCTCTTCATCCGTCTCAGTGATGCTTCCATCCGCTCTCTTTAGCCTTAAAACCTGTTCTTTTACCTTTAGTTTTCCTCTGATAAAGCTGTGGAAAAGCTTGGGATTTTCTTTAGCCTTCCTGGTGATGTCCCTCTCATAGTCTCTCTCTGCCTCTCTCCTTTTACTTAGGTAGTCATTTCTTGCTCTTTTGTAGGTTTGCCAGGCATTTATGTTTTTTCTCCTCCTATACCTTTTCCAGCATTTGTCTCTCCACTCCTTGGCTCTTTTACACCCATTATCGAACCATTTCTCTCTGGCATGAATTACACCTACTTTGGTGACAGGTATGCAGCAATCTACTATCTTCCCATATTTCTCACAAAAGATGTCATACATTTCTTGTACAGATTTGTTGTAAAATAAGGTTCTCCAGTCAATAACTGCAAAAAGCTCATTCATTTTGATGTAATCTCCTTTCCGATAGTTCCTCCTCATGTCCTCAGTGCCTCTACTCTCAGGAAGAATATCTTCAATGATATACTCCATCAACAACACACAGTGGTCACTCTTTCCAATTGGTGGTTCATACTCAATTTTTTCAATATCCAACACATTATCTGTGAACACTAGATCAAGTAGTGATGGCTCATCCCCACCCCTGGCCCTTGTTGGTTCCATTACATGTTGATGTAGGAAATTCCCTCGTACGCAATCTAGGAATCTTGCCCCGAATGAGTCCTCACCACTGTGTGGGTCAAGATTTATCCAATCTATCTCTTTATGATTAAAGTCTCCCATAATCAAAATCCTACATTTTTTTTCCCGTGCCATGTTAACAACTGAGTTTATGACTTCAATAGTACCTATATGACTTTCCTCATAAACTTCAAGCCTATTTTGGTTCCTTGGTGGATTGCATACAACAGTTATTATAATGCTCTCTGACCCAGTATTTATGCGAGCAACAAGAAATTCCTTGAACTCACTTTCTATAGCCAAGTTTATTTCTTCAACTTGAATCCTTTCACTTATGAGCAGTGCTATCCCTCCACCAGTCCTCTCAGATCTTTCAACCCTTAGTATTCTGAAACCCTTAGGAAAAACTGTGACACTGTTTATGTCCTCACTCAACTTAGTCTCTGTAATTGCTACTATATCTGCCTTACTGTTGTGAATCCTATCTTTTAATTCTACTGCCTTACCAGCTAATCCATCAGCATTTGTGTATAACAATCTTAATGAGGCCCCATCCCCTGATCTTCTGTCATTATCTTCTTTATCTCCCCTTTGTCTGGAAGAACTCTGTAATGAAAATTTTTCTTCTCTTCTTCATTTCTTTCATCATTTAACCTTCTTGCCTCTTGCAACAAGTTTTTGATCTTTCCCATCTCTTCCTGTGTTCTGTATTGTCTAATGAACACTTCTTTGAATTCTTGAAGGTCTTTTAGACTTTTTTTTCTCAACAATATTTCCCTACATGTTTCCCCTCTCTCAAAGGTTACTTTTGTTGGTCTCGGCTTTCCTTCCCTCGAATATTTACCTAGTTGGTGTATGTTTACAATATCCTCAGGACCAGTGATTACCTAATTGTGATTACCTAATTGTGTTTACGGGAAAGAGCCCAAAGCTCGTATCTTCCCGTCTCCTCATCGGTTCCATTTTATACTTAGTGATACTTATCATACCTGTCCTTAAAACTATGGGAGATACCATTAACTACCTCCTCGCTTAGCCAATTCCAATTATCAACTACTCTTACACTGAAAAAGTATTTCCTTACATCCTGCGAAGAAGTTTTCTTACGAAGCTTCAAACTATGACCTCTAGTTCTAGAGCCTGCCATATCAAAATATCGATCCCTATCCACTCTATCATAACCATGAAGGAATTTAAAGACTGTCACCATATCCCCCCCTCACTCTTCTAGCTTCCAGTGATGGTAAGTCTAATTCCCTCAGCCTCTCATCATAACTGAGATTGCGTATTTCTGGCACCAGTTTCGTGGCATGTCTTTGAACTTTTTCAAGCTTAGCTATGTGCTTTTTCAAGTGCGGATTCCAAAAGGGGGCTGCATATTCGAGTTTTGGCCTCACATAGGTTACATAAATGTGTGTGTGTGTGTGTGTGTGTGTGTGTGTGTGTGTGTGTGTGTGTGTGTGTGTGTGTGTGTGTGTGTGTGTGTGTGTGTGTGTGTGTGTGTGTGTGTGTGTGTGTGTGTGTGTACTAACTTCTAAAATTATGTACACTATTTTTATTGAATCTCATAATATATATTTACTATTTTGTGAGTAATCACTGTATCTCTGATAATGCAAAAGAGATCAAATGGAATTTCGGAGGGATCTCTCTAAAGAGGAGGGAACAGCATGCATATTAATAGATACAGTAAACTGCATTTTAAAATATCTGTCATGTAATGTTTTCCAATTGCGTCATTACATATCATTGCCTCACTGTTTTCATTATATATATATATATATATATATATATATATATATATATATATATATATATATATATATATATATATATATATATATATATATATATATATATATATATATATATATATGAATGGAAGTGCAGAGTGATACATAACCTTTTCGTCAGTAATAGCACAGAATAATAAATTATATTGAAGAGTTGCTGAAACAACAGAAAACTTACAATGCTTTCAATATTTAGTGAGGAAGTCTTGCGCATTTCGCACAGCCGGCAATCTTGAGGGATATGATCGAAGCAATGAAATGAACTCACGATCCTCCACCGTTTCCGGGAAACTTCTCACAAGCATTTTTTTTTTTTTTTAACAACTATCATCATCATGTTCTGGGATCATCTTAGCCTCCACTTTGTCTTTCAGGATTGCTCCAATATTTGGTAGAGTTGAGGTCCTATGAATTCCCAGGTTATTCAGGTGATCGAAAAATTAAATCCAAGAGTCCTTCCTCACTTTCAGAATTAAGTATGTGCGAAAACATGGAGTATTGTTGAGAGGAAACACACTTTGTCCAATGCGACAAGATTCTTGACTAGGAACAGGATCAACTATTCCTCAAAAATCTTTTTTTTTTTTTTCCTCAAGATATTTGCGCCCATCCAACTCTGTACCTCTTCTTAAATTACCAATAAAATGCGCTTCTTAGTGAAGCAATGAAGATTCCGACAGCCAAATTTCAGTGGACATTTTTCCTACCCCTTCTCCCAATTGTCAGTAGTCCAAAGTTAACTTCGACCCAGTTATTCTGAGATCCATATCAAAGTAATGAAGGTAACTCCAGCTTCCATGGCCTCACGGTAAACGCTTGCTGGGATTTGGTCAACAACAAGAATAAGTTCATTGTTTCCAACTTTGAATTCCAATGGGGTAAACCAATCATAAAACTGTATCTGGAAAACAATAAAAGAGACACAAACTAACAAAAATACAAAAGGCACAGCTCTCTCCTCGGCCCCTGTCAAACGGCTATGTAAAACCTTGTAATATATTACGAAGGAATATTGAAACTGCTCTCCCACCCCACACACACACACACACGGCGGGCTTTAGAATACATACAAGCATTTTCTCTCGAATTTTTCCTTGTGTTTTTGAGTGACCAAGACTAAAGTATAAAACTTAAACAAACTTTCCCAGAATAAGAGATTCTGCAGATTATTGTGAGTAAAAAAATCATATTTGTAGTTAATGAGACTGTCCAAAATATTAAAGGAAAAAATTGAGAATACTGTACTAGCCTGCTGGCTAGTACAGTGGTAACGCACTGGCTTCGCATTCACGAGGTCGAAAGATCGGTTCCCGTCCAAGACCGAGAGTTTAAGCTGTTTACTGGCAGGAACTGCTGTGGTTGGACACCACAGTGGGGGGTTGGGGCTTGCCCTGGCTGACGAATACCCATTGTATTGAAATGGAAATAAAGTTTGTTTGTTTTGTTTTTGTTTGTTTGTTCCTGTCCTGCCTTGAAGGAAGTTTACAAGAGTTGCCAGAGGCGAAGCCATCACATCACATTACCTAATTTTTTGTGTAAATTGGGGAGAACTCTTACAGCTGTTTATCTGATCCTGATGTTCCATATATTGTTAAAACAATATCCTTCCTATTTATATTAATTTTATAGTTAGGATGATACACATAATAACTGAATAATTAAATAAATAAGAAAAATTCACCTGTCAACGGACTGAGTAAAGTTACAAAGTAGCACAGCTGTCTTATTTTTTTTTCTTTTTGCTTTCTCTATTATTTCTTAGCGTGTATAAATTAAGTTAGATTTAAAGTCTGATCCTGTGCTAACATACTTTGGTTAGCAAGTGATTAATATTTTTTTTCTTCTAAAATGAGAAGTTTATCAGTTAAGAATAATATATAACAGAAACAGGTGGGTGTCTCCTCAGATACAAATTCGAATTTTCCTTCAAGGGAACTTTTGTTTTACATTTTTTTTTCTTTCCCTCGAATTACAAAAGTAAAATAGTAAGTTAGGATGTGTGTTACCAGAAAAGACATGAACTGAGTAACTAAATAGTACTCATATGAAGATACAGAAATTCTGTGTGAAGCGTATATAGAAGCTTTTCTCTCTTTTTTCTTTATATTTTGTGAGAGGGAAAACATCAAAATGAGGCCATCTCTGTCCCAACCCAACGCCCATCCACTGGTCGAGGGAAGGGTGGTAGAGGATCTCTGGGGGATGTAGCATGAGTAGGAGTGGCTGCTAGGAGATTAAAATAGAAAGTCAAATGATTAGAGACAATGGTTATAAACCTTGATGATAAAATTCGGAACATGGATAGAGAAATGAAAGAGAATGAAACACTCAGAGAGGAAATAAGATCTTTGGAGGAAGCAAATAAAGCACAAGGGCAAGAGAGAAAAGAACTTGAAAAAGGAATAAAGAAACTAGAAGGGGAAAAGAGTGAACTAGAAACCAAAATTTCTAAACAGGAAGATAACAAACAGCTGAACGACAACCTGAATGAATTAAAATGATACTTCACTGCTCTCTTCTGAGAGAGACGAGATTGCAGCTTGGAATGTCCAGGTTAAGGAAAACATCGAACGGTGTAGTAAAGAGTTTAAGGAGCTGAATACAGAACATAATGCCATGAAAACTTCCTTTGCTGAGGCACTAAAGAGGAATGTGATTATAAAGAAACAGTAATCGAAAATATGAAAGACTTTGTGATGGAAAGGGCAACTTCACTGATTAAACAGGCACTTGATAAAGAGAAGACAGTGGTAATCTCAGGAATAGGCGAATCCCAGGAGCCAACATGGCAGGGGAGACTTGAAGAGAATAAAGCTAGGGTTGTAGACCTGATAAGAAAACTTGGAGTAGTTTGTGGTCCTAAGGATATCGTAAACATTCACTAACTAGGTAAATATTCTAGGAATGGAAAGCAGAGACCAACAAAAGTAACCTTTGGGAGAGGGGACACATGTAGCAAAGCACTGATGAGGAAAAAAAGTCTAAAAGACCTTCTAGAATTCAAAGAAGCAGTCATTAGACGATACAGAACACAGAAAGAGATCGAAAGGATCAAAACTTGTTGCAAGAGGCTAAAAGGTTAAATGAGGAAAGAAGTAAAGAAGAGAAGAAAAAATTTCATTTCACAGTTCTTTCAGACAAAGGGGAGATAAAGAAGATAAAGACAGATGATCAGGGTATGAGGCCTCATTAAGATTGTTATAAACAAATGTTGATGGATTAGCTGGTAAGGCAGTAGAACTAAAAGACAGGATTCACAACAGTAAGGCAGATATAGTAGCAGTTACAGAGACCAAGTTCAGTGAGGACATAAACAGTGTCACAGTTTTTCCTAAGGGCTTCAGAATATTAAGGGTTGAAAGCTCTGAGAGGACTGGTGGAGGGATAATATTGCTCATAAGTGAAAGGTCTCAGGTTGAAGAAATAAACTTTGCTATAAAAAGTGAGTTCAAGGAATTTCTTGTTGCTCGCATAAATACTGGGTCAGAGAGCGTTATAATAACCGTTGTATATAACCCACAAAGGAACCAACATAGGTTAGAAATTTATGAGGAAAGTCATATAGGTACTATTGAAGTCATAAACTCAGTCGTTAACATGGCACGGGAGAGATAATGTAGGATTTTGATTAGGGGAGATTTTATTCATAAAGAGATAGATTGGATAAATCTTGACCCACACAGTGCTGAGGACTCATTCAGGGCAAAATTCCTAGATTGCATACAAAGGAATTTCCTACACCAACATGTACTGGAACCAACAAGGGCTAGGGGTGGGGATGAGCCATCACTGCTTGATCTAGTATTCACAGATAGCGTGTTGGATATTGAAAGAAAATGAGTATGAACCACCAATTGGAAAGAGTGACCACTGTGTGTTGTTGATGGAGTATATCATCACAGATGTTCTGCCTGAGAGTAGAGGCACTGAGGACATGAGGAGGAACTATCCGAAAGGAGATTACATACAAATAAATGAGCTGTTTGCAGTTATTGACTGGAAAACCTTATTTTACAACAAATGTGTACAAGAAATGTACGACATCATTTGTGAGAAATATGGGAAGATAGTAGATTGTTGCATACCTGACACCAAAGTGGCTGTAATTCATGCAAGAGAGAAATGGTTCGATAATGAGTGTAAAAGAGCTAAGGAGTGGAGAGACAAATGCTGGAAAAGGCATAGGAAGAGAAAAAACATAAATGCCTGACAGACCTATAAAATAGCAAGAAATGATTATCTAAGTAAAAGAAGAGAGGCCGAGAGAAACTATGGAAGGGACATCACCAGGAAGGCTAAACAATATCAAAAGCTTTCTACAGCTTTATCAGAGGAAAACTGAAGGTAAAATAACAGGTTTTAAACCTTAAGAGACCGGATGGAATCATCACTGAGACGGATGAAGAGATCTGCAAAGAATTGAACAAGGAGTTTCAGTCAGTATTTACAGTAGAAAATACACCACCCCCTCAGATTGCAGGGATAGGAGCTCATGAGCCGGTATTAGAGAACATCATCCTTTCAGCCACAGAGGTATGCAAAGCGCTGATGGAGCTAGATGTCCATAAAGCTACAGGTCCTGATGATATCCCCTCATGTATTAAAAAAATGCATACTCAATATCAGTGGCACTAAGTATCATATCTAAAAAGTTGCTGGAGTCAGGGGAGATTCCAAGATGCTGGGAATAAGCAAATGTGATACCTATCTTCAAAAAGGGAAGGAGGAATACGGCTCTAAACTATAGACCTGCTTCCTTGACCAGCATAATTTGCAAAGTTATGGAGAAACTACTAAGGAAACACAACTCTCTTCACTTGGAATCCTTCAACTTTTTGTCTGGGCGACAACATGGCTTCAGAGAAGGTAGATCAATAGTAACAAACTTATTTGAATTTTATGATGAGGTAAGCCGAATCTTACAGGAAAGAGAGGGCTGGACAGATTGCATATTCCTAGACTACTAGAAAGCAATTGACACTGTTCCACATGGGAGACTTATCAAGAAGCTGCAAGCAATGGCTAGAATAGGTGGAAATGTCTTGATATGGATAAAAACATACTTAGAAGGAAGGGAACAGAGGGTTAGAGAGACACTCAGTGTTTGAATGGAGAAGAGTTAGTAGTGGAGTTCCACAGGGTTCAGTTTTAGAGCCAATTTTGTTCCTTGTATATGAAAATGACCTACCAGAGTCTGTAAATTCATTCATGAATATGTTTGCGGATGATGCAAAGATTGCGAAGAAAGTAAGAGACGAGAACAATGGTAGAGAACTTCAGGAGGATCTAAATAGTCTGCATGAGTGGTCAGAAAAGTGGCTAATGAAATTCAATATTTAAAAATGTAAGGTAATGAGAATGGGTACAAGTGCAAGAAGGCCCAAGCTTGACTACTAGGTGGCTGGAGTACAACTTCAAGAGACAGAGAGAGATCTAGAAGTAAAAATACTGGCCGATTTGTCTCCGGACATTCATATAAATGGCATAGTAAGGGCAGCATATGCTTTCTTAGCAAATGTAAGGATAGCCTTCAGGCACATGGACAAGGAAATGTTCAGAAATATTTATGTAACCTATGTGAGGCGAAAACTTGAATATGCATCCCCCTTTTTGAAATCCGCACTTGAAAAAGCATGTAGTCAAGCTGGAAAAAGTTCACTGACATGCCACGAAACTGGTGTCAGAAATACGCAAGCTCAGTTATGATAAGCGGCTGAGGGAATCAGATTTATCATCACTCGAAGCTAGAAGATTGAGGAGGAATATGGTAACAGTCTTTAAAGTCCTTCATGGTTGTGATAGAGTGGATAGGGAATGATATTTTTATATGACTGGCACGAGAACTAGAGGTCACAGTTTGAAGCTTCGTAAGAAAATTTCTCTGCAGGATGTAAGGAAGCACTTTTTTAGTGTAAGAGTAGTTGATAATTGGAATTCACTAAACAAGGAGGTAATTAATGCTAAGTCAATCCATAGTTTTAAGGAGAAGTATAATAAGCATCACTAAGTACAAAATGGAGCCGAGCAGGAGACGAGAAGTTACGAGCTTGGGGCTCTTTCCCGTAAGCACAATTAGGTAATTACAATAAGGTAATTACATACACACATCTCTTCATACTTAACATATGGGTGTAGCATCAGAGAGGACTGCAAAATTTACATAAGCCTCACAACAAGATGCCTAAAATATCTTCACGAAAGGGTGTTTACTGAATTGGTGGAATTTGTTACCATTATGGGAGAAGCTTTATTTATTTATTTACCTACCTGATGATGGAGGCTCATGGCCTTCAAGAAACATTTTTAAATTCACTGCATGCGAAGATATCTGTTACCTCTATGGGGGAAGCACTCTCTACACACTCTTCAATGTTGATATTTGAGGCATGGTGCTATGAAACTTGTGTAAATATTTGTATATATATATATATATATATATATATATATATATATATATATATATATATATATATATATATATATATATATATATTTGCTTTTCGTCGTTTCCTTTGCTAAATCACTTTTAAATCTCTATGGCAAACTAACCTGCAAAGCTGAATTTTAAGGCGAGCTGCAGAGAAGATATAAACAGATTAAAAGAGTTAGCAACTTCAGAGGTAATAGTTAATTGGTGTGACAGTATTTGGGTGCCTGTAATATCATACCACTTTTAATTATCATCACTGGAATTTAGCAAATACTTTTGTTTCCTTGAATACATCCAACTTCACAAACCAAGAACCAAGATTCACGAATACAGTCAGGCTGATAGATCTATTATCACATACACATGGTCACATCAGGCGACTTTCCTTATGGATTAGTACGTGTATCTTCGAGAATATAAATAAGTAAATAAATGAAGAAGGAAAGAAATAAAGTAAGAAAAAATTCAAAATATAGGAAGAAATCGTGAGAGATTCCTATTGATACTAACACCTAAATTACATGATTCCTACCAATATTAAGCATGGATAAGCACTAACTTTCTTTCCTAATTAATAAGTGCAACTTTTATTACATTTCTCTCGTTAGCTAATACTAATGGTAAATACGATAAAGACTTATTCACATTCTCTCTCTATATTAAAAAGTATTTAAATTAATAAATACATTCTATCTTACATATATCAATTATAAGTTCACTGAGCGACATGGTTCATTTCCAGCAGCAAGTGTATCGTTTCATTATGGTAATCTATCTATCTATCTATCTATCTATCTATCTATCTATATATATATATATATATATATATATATATATATATATATATATATATATATATATATATATATATATATATATAGTCAAATTAAGAAGGATAGCACAGATAGATGAATGGAGAGAGACGGAGGTAAAAATTATTACCATTCAAATAAAAATTCCAAGGAAAACAAGAATGGGTAAAAATTCAAACAAGTACATAAGGAACAGGGGGTAGTCTCCGTGGCAAAATGGTAGCGTCTGCGACTCTGAGGCGGCAGGTCGAGGGTTCGCGCCCCGTCACGGGCTGAGGTTAGTAAGGGCATACACTCAGGGTAACGATTACATCTGCCAAAACAAGTCCTTCGTAAAAGGCAACCGTCCTAGCCCTTGGTAGAAAGGGAGTTCGTGACGTAAAACCGAAGACATAAGGAACAGGGAACCAAAAAGTAATACTCACCAAGATCACTGACGACAAATACTGCACAGAAGAACGCGTGTTAAGACACACACACCAGCAAATAGGAAAAGCAAAACTCATCCTCAAGTAATAAACTTCCAGTTAAGGGAATGAATGAAGAAGATAAGGAAGATTAGCTCCTACTTAGGTTAAGTAATAGAGACTTTAAAAGTTATAAATTATGCATATATGGGCAAGTCTATCTCTTGCATAATTTCATTAACATTATATAAGTTTGGTTAGAATCACGCTAAATAAATTCACTGGCTATACTATTCCTATACTTCCACCCAGGAGGTCCCAAATTCAACCTCTCTTTTAACCAGTTAGCTGAGAATGAGACACCAGAGTAGCGGTGTCCCACGTGTGACTGATAGCCACTATTAAGTCACAAGCCTCCATGAGTACACAATTAGATGTGTGCAGTTTTTTGATATGACAATATCTACATGAACTCATCCTCCAGCTTTCATTTAAAGGGCGGTTTACAGAGTCAAACGGTTCGTCGAACGCGGTTCGACAGACAAGTGTTTGAAGTGATGTTCGAACATGTGAACGGGGTATCTGCTTGTCGAACACGTTCGACAAGCGTGGTCGACAACCAAATACCCCGTTCACACGTTCGAACATCACTTCAAACACTAGTCTGTCAAACCGCGTTCGACGAACCGTTTGACCATGTAAACCCCCCTTTTATGTCACTGAAAATATCAAGAACTACAGACAAACAAGTTGGCCACTGAATAATACATGTCTCAGGATATAGTCAAAAGCTTACATCTTTAGGGAAACTTTCCAATTTTTTAAAACACTAAAATATACTAGTTTGTGTATGAAAATATGCGTGTGTGTGCGAGAGTGTGTGTTTAACTGTTCGACGATGGAGCCCTCTGAGCTTCCAAAACTTGCACAAGTCTTCACGGGACTTTTGCCATAAAAATAATTTCTGAACGAGAGATCTGTACATTATGCACTCTCTTCAACAGAGATATTTGAGGCACAATGTTTTCAAACTTTTATAAATTACGCAGTTCTCTCTGATACTAAGACAATATATATATATATATATATATATATATATATATATATATATATATATATATATATATATATATATATATATCATTGCGTAGTCACCGTGGCTCAAGCGGCAGCGTCCGCGACTCTGAGGCGTCAGGTCGAGAGTTCTCGCCCCGTCACTGTCTGCGGATAGCAAGGGCATGCACTCAGGGTCAAGATTACATCTGCCAAAACAAGTCCTTCGCAAGAAGGCAACCGTCCTAGCCCTTGGTAGAAAAGGAGGACCGTGACGTAAAACCAGAACATATATATATATATATATATATATATATATATATATATATATATATATATATATATATATATATATATATATATATATATATATATATATATAGAGAGAGAGAGAGAGAGAGAGAGAGAGAGAGAGAGAGAGAGCATTGCATATTTAAAAAAAAAAATTAATACCATCCGAATAAACATGCATTGTTATCGGCGGGATAAAATATATAAATATAAAATGAAAATAAAAATAACAAACAATATAGAATAGACTAAACATACTCGAATATATCTAACACTGAAAGAGAGAGAGAAAAAAGAACAAAACAGAAAATACATTTCCATAAAAGTTAAATAAGAGTAAAATTAAAAAAAACGATGCAGGTCATCAGCTCCAACCCCTCCCCCATCTAGCGTCCATTCCCTTCCCCCCCCCCCATACTACCCGGGAGGATCTCTCTCCTATGGAAGGATATGAATGATCAATAACCCAATTTGGGACTTTTATATTTCGCCCTTTGATGAATTCCTGCACTGGCCAACCGACAACCACAGATAGAAATAAATAAATTAGGTAAATACGTTAATACATACATAAATACACATATAAGTATATACATCAGTAGACATACATACACAGTCATTACACACAGTTAGAGTTGATATGCTTCAACTAAATTATCTTCTTTTCATTTAGGTAATTAAGTTGTGAATTTATTCCATCTGAGTTTGTACTTCTATTATTGTGCATAAAACATAAAATCTAAGTGTGACTGCTCTCTCTCTCTCTCTCTCTCTCTCTCTCTCTCTCTCTCTCTCTCTCTCTCTCTCTCTCTCTCTCTCTCTCTCTAAACTATGTTCTATTCTTGGTTTTGTATCCATTTGAAGCATTATTTGTATGAATTCATATAATGTCTGACGCCTTGGCGCAATAAATTAATAAAATAAAATAATAATCTCTCTCTCTCTCTCTCTCTCTCTCTCTCTCTCTCTCTCTCTCTCTCTCTCTCTCTCTCTCTCTCTCTCTCTCTCTCTCTCTCTCTCTCTAACACAAATAAACATAAATAACCCAACTTCAATTAGTGCCCCATATGCAATATCTTCTTTCCTCTCGGGAAACATCGTGACTCTTACCTTGATCGTTTCATTCCATTTCGGAAGGCAACACATTTAATATCTGTACTAATTGCCCACGAGAGAGAGAGAGAGAGAGAGAGAGAGAGAGAGAGAGAGAGAGAGAGAGAGAGAGAGAGAGAGAGAGAGAGAGAGAGAGAGAGAGAGAGAGAGTTAGTTACACGTGATTTCACTTGGTTTGCTCAGTCAGTATTTTACTCTCTTCGCTTGGACATATATCGTAGTATATTGGCACCTGATAAAATACACAGCAGATTTGCAAGTGTGGCTACGCAATATATTAAGATTATGTTTGTCCATCAATTCTATGGCTTGATTAGTTCATAATTACATCTCCAAATCCTTGCAGCTTATGTCACTCACATATCTAAAACTTTGCCAACTCTGTAAATAAAACATGATAGCCAGATATATGGAAGCCTGAACTCCCTCCAGAAACAGTTATGGAGACTTCTTAAATAATGAATTAAGAAAAAATATGATGTATATATAATATGTGGATATAAATGCTCTTATGATGCCTTCACCAAATCCTATTTAAGCACCCACTCTCTCCATGGCCCGAGAGCAGAAGTAGTACTTGAAGATCCTATCAATATCCATGAAGTTGGTAATGAGGTTTGGAATCAAATATCCTATATTGAGAGTGCTATTAAAGATGTGGTTTGCATTCCCACCAAGGATTCTCGATTTGCCTCACTTCAGCGCCTGGGCTGCAAGAGGTGATGTCGAAATTACAAGGATCGAGTGTCTGGGAAATACAGCATAGCTCTGTACACTCAGCATGCTCAAGGAATACATAAAAAGATATTGTTATGTCTCTATAACAGCATCGTCGCAGGTTACTTTATTATGGTTGAATAATAAAAACGATACAGCATAGAAAAATGGAATAAAAAATACAAAATCACAAAACTCAGCATGGAGATCTTTCGCACAAACAAAAAATTATTCACGAAAGGTGTGTGTATTTTACTAAACTAGTTCTCTTTGGATTAGGATTTTTAACTTTAACAAGCATCAACATTACGTCACTTGATTGGCTATATTTAACTAAATCTGTTTGTAGCTTCCCAACATTTCGTATGTACAACAGATTTTTATAGGTAAAAATTCTCCATTATGAGATAAATTGCAGTGATGTTGTTGCACAGACAAACTGCACGGATAATACAAAAATAGATTAAGAGCAGGACAGAAATTCCAGACAAGATGTAGTCTTGTCAGAGTTACAAACCCTAATATAAGGAGAACAAGCATAGTAAAAAAAATAATGTGCTTTCGCCATTCGTACATGCATATACCTTGGCTGTTTCCCCCTTTAATTGGGGGGTAGCCGACATCAAACAAGGAAAACAGTTTGGGGAGAAGTTATTCTCCCCTCTACTCTACTCCCTTGTTGGTACAAGGGGGGGGATTCCCAGTCCCCTCGCCCCGTCCACTTTTAGTCGCCTTTTACGACACGCAGGGAATACGGTGAGGCTATTCTTTGATATTGTGCCCGCCCCACAGGGCACAGGAGATATATATATATATATATATATATATATATATATATATATATATATATATATATATATATATATATATATATATATATATATATATATATATATATATATATATATATATACATATAAATATATATACACATACATATACGTATATATACACATACACACACATATATATATATATATATATATATATATATATATATATATATATATATATATATATATATATATATATATATATATATATATATATATATATATATATATATATACTATATCATATATATATATATATATATAAGTTTATATTCACTGCACCATACGTAATTGTATATTATTTTTTTGTAATATATATATATATATATATATATATATATATATATATATATATATATATATATATATATATATATATATATATATATATATATATATATATAACAAAGAATGAGCATATCTGACTACCTAATATATGGGCAGAGCATAAAAGAGGACTGCATAATTTACATAAGTCTTGAGACACGATGGCTTAACTATCTCCAATGAAGATAGTGTACTGGGAGGGTTTCTTTCATAGAGGTGACAGAGCTTTTCATCAGCAATTCATTTTTCAAAAGTTTCTCGAAGACTTGCTGTGCAAATAATAATAATAATAATAATAATAATAATAATAATAATAATAATATAATAATAATAATAATAATAATAATAATAATAATAATAATAATAATAATAATAATAATAATGTTAAAAACTGTAGGGCGAGGACAACCAACCAATGTTAGTATTATTCTTTATTTAACACCAACACCACTATACAAGATAACGTTTTTAATATCTTATCTGTGTTCCTTTCTAAATCAGATATTCACAAGAGACATATAGTCAGATATATAAGGAAAAGTGTAAATATATGTTAAATACTTTAGCTGAAATAAACCAAGATAAAATTTCGAAAGCCACAACCCTCCGTTCTCAGGCAGTTAAATAAACACTAATGAAGAGAATTCTTTTCATCAATGGTTTTTAAACTGCCTGACGATGGAGATTTGTGGCCGTCTGGCTCACATCATCTTCAAGAAACTTCAGCTAAAATTATTTATGGAGCAGAGATCTGTTTCCTCTATGGGAAAAGCTTTCTTTATAGACTCACTTCAACAGAGGTATTTGAGGCTAATGTTTTAAGACTGTGTAAATTATACAGTCATCTCTGATGCTATGCATTATTATCAAAACCGTTTTATTGTATATATATATATATATATATATATATATATATATATATATATATATATATATATATATATATATATATATATATATACTGAGTGAGTCAGCAGTGATTTCGAAGAAAACGAAGGCAGTCACATGATGAAGACTTGCATTACTGGTCAAAAACCCCAGTTCATATCGAACAGGTGTGAACGGACAAGTGGTGTACCCAGAAGGCGTTCCAGCAGTCGATGGAGACCCCTTTAGTTCGACTGTGGAGGATAGTTTATAGGCGCTTTTTCCTTACTGGAGTACCAGGGATGGACAGATGTGGGGCTGACTGTCTGAGGGAAGGGAGATGTGAGTCGCTGTGGAACCTTGGGGTGAAAGTTTTGCATCTGGGTAGGAATTTACCTACATTAACTCCCACTTCAGCTGGTTAGTTGGGTTCAACCCCAGGCGTGAAGAATATTGTAGGCACGGCTAGCGTTTTCCCCTGCAAGGCCTTGGCTGAAGGATGACGTGCTGTTGGATGCAGGGGGGCGTAGGAGGGAACTTCCGTGCTGACCAGGCAGTTGTAGGCCATGTCCACTAGGAGGCGGTGGTTTGCGAGGAAGTCTGAGCCCAAGAGGGACATTGTTATGTCGGGGAGAATGAAGGTCCAGGAATAAGATTTCCTGGCAAAGGACAGTTGAAGGGTTTTGAGGCAGTAGGTGTTTTAAGCAGCTACAAGTTTTACCCTATGTCTTGCTGGTGACAGCGTTCTGTCCCTAAAGCAGGAAATATTGAGTGGCAGGCATCTATGTTGATGTAGAATCCGGTGTTAATTTGGTTAGAGAACAAGGGAGAAAGGATGGAGGCTGCTGATGGTACTGGAGACCTCTTGTTATATTTTGATTTCTGTTTTAGGTACACACAAGGTAGATGACAATTCCTGGCGCTGTCGATAAAACTGGCATGACAGTAGTAACAATTACTCTCCTGTGTGCTAGTGTCATTGCTGATCCAATGATGATGTGGGGTCTTGGGGAAGTTATTGGTGACAGTTGGAACGTCCTCTTTGGGTTTGCTTTCCAGGTCTGTTGTGGGGTTTGGTATGG
Source organism: Halocaridina rubra (assembly GCA_037179515.1). NCBI lineage: Eukaryota > Metazoa > Arthropoda > Malacostraca > Decapoda > Atyidae > Halocaridina > Halocaridina rubra. The sequence continues at coordinate 31,076 of JAXCGZ010021161.1, read as the reverse complement.
CAGCACATATTGGTTGGGTCCAGAAGGAGGCTGTATTCATATCTAGTAAGGCACAAGCCATGGAGACATGGATGTCCATCTCATTGGCGTCTAGAAGGAAAGCTTTAAGTGGAGTCAGGAGGCACAGGAGCCAGAGTTCCCTTAACAAGTCGATCGAGTTGGGTTTGCCGCTCAAGTCTGGGGGGAAGGGGGCTAGAGCCTGAACTTTATTCCAGGTAACATTAGGTGCTGGTCTCCCAGGGACTGCGTGCTAAGGGTTATGATATGGGCCGCCCTGTTGGCTGAGCAAAGGTGTAAACCTTTGAAGAAGGTATGCTTGCAGTTTGGTGTAGGGATTTTGGTCCCCTTAGTCCTCCAACCAGTCCGAGATTTGGAGGAATATTTCACTGGGCATAGTCTGATGGATGTGGTTTGCCTCTCTAGTCTCGGATGCAAACTAGCCAAGGCGGAACAAGATTTCCACCCTCCAAAACCAGGTTGAGATATCTATCATGGAATGGTGGTAGCCTGAAGGACAGGAAGCCTGTACGGGTTTGTTATGAATTCTCTTATAAGGCGAGCTGGCAGCAAAGTATACAGTGTGGAAAGGCAAGACGAGGAAGCATAGAAAGGTGAGGCGAAGCATCAATGGGGTCACTGCGAAGTGGTCACATGATATAGACTTGCTTCATTGATCAAATACATCAGTTTACATCTAACAAGTGCAAACAGACAAGTAATGTTTACGGAACACATTCCAGCTATGCAGAGAATGTTCCTGACCAAAAACCGTTTTGTAATTGAAAGAAAGGGTGATGGTACAATATATATATATATATATATATATATATATATATATATATATATATATATATATATATATATATATATATATATATATACATATATATATATATATATATATATATATATATATATATATATATATATATATATATATATATATATATAGAGAGAGAGAGAGAGAGAGAGAGAGAGAGAGAGAGAGAGTAATAATAATAATAATAATAATAATAATAATCCTTTATTCCAATGTACATTGGGTATTTAAATAAGATACATATATATTCCAGATAGACATCTGTGGTGTACGATATAGACATACTAAAACAAACAAATCATAAAGATGAGTGTACCATTAAAATTTACAAGTAAAATCTTCCTTTAAGATCAACTTCTTAAGATTATATTTAAAAGTATACACTGAACCGGCATTTTTTAGTTCTCTGGGAAGCTGATTATATAAATGAGGTCCACGAATGTTTATATCTCTTGAGCCAATATCAGTTTTAGACCTTCGTACTAATAAATCTTCCCCTTGACGGGTAGTTAACCCGGTAACTGAGCTTACTGTAGAAAAATTATACAAGCAATCAGGAATATTGTTTCTTAGTATATTAAAAACAAAGGTACATATATCAAAAACATATTTATCTCTAATCTTTATCCATTCTAGATCTTTTAAAACAGGAGAGATGTGCTCGTATTTTCTTACATTGCCAACAGCCACTCGTGCTGCAAAGTTTTGTAACTTTTGTATTCTTTGTAATTGAGTCTTATTTGTACATCCCCAAACTTTGAGACAGTAATTAATTAAACTCATAGCTAAGGACTGGACAATTATTATACGAGTTGATGTTTCAAATGAGTCTTTTACCCTATTTAGATATATTAGAGTACCCATTACTTTTTTATAAATTTCATCTATATGCATTTCAAAATTCATGTAACGGTCAAAATAGACACCTAGGTTCTTTACCGAGTTCATTGGCTTAATGATATTACCGTTAAAATTTATATGAAGATTGTCATCAACTTCTGATAATAATTGTCTGGATCCGATAAGAATAGATTGGGTTTTAGTTTCATTAAGTAACAGACCATTTTTTAGAAAGTAACGTTTAGCCATATACAAAATTTCTTCTGCTCTACGAATAATATTTTCTAAATCATTAATTTCTCCTTCAATTAAGATTTGAGTATCGTCAGCATATTGAATGACATAACAGTTAGGTAAATATTTTACTAGATCGTTTACATATATTAGAAAAAGTATGGGTCCTAGGATCGATCCCTGAGGGACCCCAAACAATACCTTCTTGCGACTTGAGACTACATCTTTTATTCTGACTGACTGGTAGCGGTTTTTTAAATAGTTCTCGAACCAGCTTGGGTCAATGTTCATTTTTTTGCATTTTTCTAATAGAGTGGTATGGTGTACACTATCAAAAGCTTTAGAAAGATCGAGTAGTAGTAGCAATGATATTTTCTTATTATCTATATTTTTGTATATTTCATCTGATATTTTCAATAAGGCAGTTTCAGTTGATAATTTTGGCCTGAAACCGTGTTGACTTTTTGCAATAAGTTTATTTTTTTCAAGAAACTCACTTAACTGATTTGCAACAATCTTTTCAAGTATCTTTGATAAAATTGGTAGTAAAGAGATTGGTCTATAGTTAGAGACGTCGTCAGGATTTCCATTTTTAAAACCAGGAATTACATGGGGATTTTTCCATAAATCTGGGTAGATATTGGTAACTATGGAAGTATTGATTATTACCGTCAGATAATAAGCTATTACAAATAATGAATCTCTAATAAAACGAAAACAAATTCCATCTGATCCATATGCATTAGAGTCTTTCAGATTTTTTATTACTAAGATTACTGTATTACAATCTACTGTAGTAGGGTTAAAGACATCATTACTTCTATTGAATGCACTATGTTCTTGAACATTATTATTATTATTACTACCATCATCACTATTATCATTACCATTACTACCACCATCATTATTATTTACACCATTATCAACATTTCTATTATTATTACTACTACCATCATCATTATTATTACCACCATTACTATTATTGATTTCATTTATTATTTCTTTTTTTGTTTTTTCAAAGGTTTTTTTCCCCACTTCAGCGAAAAAATTATTGAACTCTTCTGCTTTAGCACTTACATCTACCTCATCGGGTATAATTGATATGTTACTACTTTTATTACAGTTATTGGAAAGCATGGTTTTAGCAATTTTCCATGTATCAGAGATATTGCCTTTAGCGTTTTGAAATTCATTTTTGTAATACTGTTTCTTACTGTTACTTAATAATGATTTTACTTGTTTCTTATGCTCTGTAAACTTTTCTCTTAAAGGGATATTATCTCTTTGTAGTTTTACTTCATTTTGTAGTTTGTCTCTTTCTTTCATAATGTTTTTTATGTCATCTGTTATCCAAGGAGCGGGGGGACGAAATATTTCTCTTGTCACGAGTGGTGCACATCGATCTATACATGATGATAAGACACTGGTTAAAATATTTACTTGTGTATTTATATTATCGGTATATAGAATTTAATTTAATTTATGTACTTCATTCATAAGTAAACTACAAAGTAATTCTTGTGAATAATTTCTTAAGCATCTGAATGTTTTAAAGATTGGTTGTCTCTTTGGTTTGCGAATATTTAGGGACGTTACAATTTCCTCGTGGTCTGCTATAGGGCTTGGCATTACGTCACACTTAGTTATCATATGTTTGGAGTTTGTTATTACTAGATCGATTTGGGAAACTGAAGTGGGAGTGATTCTAGTTGGTTTATTTATAATCTGTTCTAGATTTAAATTCTTAATAAGTCTACTCATTTTATTTTCTCTTTTTAGTTGATCATCATTAAAATCGCCATATATAAAAACTGGTTTGTTTTTTAAAATTATCTCCTTAAAAACGTCCAAAATATAGCTAAAAGAGGTTACCGAGGCTTTGGGGTGGCGGTACACGCAGCCTATGATAATAGAAGGAAACTTTTTATGTTGGACAGAGATCCATTTATCTTCCACTCCTTCGTGCTTCTCAGTTTCAAGATTTAGTTCAGTGGCCTTCAGATAATTTTTAACATATAAAGAGAGAGAGAGAGAGAGAGATAATTGATAAACGAAAAAACATTGTTATTCTGCCTTGTTGAAAGTCACTTGTGCAATAGCCATTAATCATTCAATGAGCAAAATGTGTGTAGTCAAGAGTCTGTGGTAAGTGCTTCAATAGTATCTTGACAAGTCTGGACTTCGATAAGGTCAAATGCTCATCTTGCAGACCTAATTTAAAATGATAAGTGATTTTGCATGGCTGGTATGAATAAAAGAATATTGTAAGCATAATGTATAAATTTAGCAAGGTAACGAGGTATGCAGGATTTCAAGGTTATCTCAAATTAGTGAGCTGTTTCTGATTGCATACTGTTCTCCAAATTAAATTCCGTATATTCAGTGTCACAGAAGCTGAATATAATATCCTCTCTCTCTCTCTCTCTCTCTCTCTCTCTCTCTCTCTCTCTCTCTCTCTCTCTCTCTTTCTCTGCAACGTATCTTTTCTACCATGATTATCCTGTTTATAAATAGGAAAAATTATTCCAAAACCTTTAAAACCTTCTTCCAATAAAAAAAAGAGTAAATCCTCTTTCTCACTTATAAAGCAGATATTTTTTTTCTTTTTTACAATATCTCTCTTATGTTAATACCTCTTCTTCAGAGTTTGTACACATTATTCTTACTTCTTATATATCACCCTTCATGGCTTAATGTAAATTACTTTACAAGTTTTTCAATCATTTTCAATAAGCCATCTAGGAGGTAAAAATAAAAGTAATATTCAAAATGTAAACTTTAATTTGCATTGGAACTGTTAAGACATTCATTTGTGGTTTCATTAAAGAGTATATTTATTTCTATCGAAATTCTGCACTATTTCATTATTCTAACCTTCGTTTTATGTGTCACTATTTACATACAAGCGTGTGGCTAGGAATAAGGTTGGATGCCCTTCCTATCGCCCCGCCGTGGGGTCTAACGCGAGTCTGTCGACTCCCGAGTCGAGTATTTTAACCACTCGGCTAAAGTGGTCCCCTATTTCATATTTTTTATCCTTGTGTATGACATTGCAAAAATAAACAAGAAGAACATTAAGATTAGCGGCAGATGCACACTGATCACGATGAGGACATTTCATAGAAAGTTACTCAATGATAATTAATCACGTCCTGCTTAAAACTGGATATTTTTGAATCGTTAAAAATAATCTTGATAGATGAATTCTGAGACCCACTTTAAGCAGTAGATATTAAGGAATTCTTAACACATATCATAAAAATACTTTAATCACATTCTTGCTCTTAAATAATGATCATACTTCACTAAAACGTATTAAAACTAACATCTTTTGATAACTAGATTGAACAGATTATGTCTATTAAGGCCAAGAGGAAATAATCAAAAGGTTTTGTCAAGTGTAAATAAAATTTATATATAACTTCAAATCTCTTTTTGTCGGTAGGAAATCTCATGTCCATATTGGGCTGCCGTATCCCAATAACCTCTTAAGAGACTAGTGTTCATTTTGCCTCGAAGTTTAAAGGCTAAATGCCCCTCCTGACAACAAGCCTCGCCAGAAATCATGAGTTAGGAACGACACTGAATTGGGCTGCTTTGCTCCCACGGTGAATGGATATTATACATAGCATTAAATAAGTTAATTCCTAAGGCTTGAAGGATTATATCATGGGTATATAACCAAAAAGAAAAATGTTGGAAAAGAAACCTTTCTAGGACAATTATTAAATAAAAAACGTTTCATACCGCTTCATAATAGCATCCCATACATGAGAAAAATCACTTAAAAGTCTATTCACAAAACATTATTCTTTGCAATAGAGTACTATTATTATGGACATTTTCTTTTCTTTTAATTAGTCATAATTTTTTATATACAAAGTGGTTTGACAGGTAATTTTGTTTTTCAGATCTTTGGGGGATAAAAAAAAAAAACAATGAAAGAGTCACGAAGCATATTACATATATTTCTAAACTTGGCTATTTTTTCTCACTAAATGCAATACGCGCGTGTGCATGCATGAGTGCACGAGTTAATTAATCAAGTTCAGATATAAAAGTCAAAACTAAAAATGATAATTATAGAATTATAGCAAAGTAAGTGAAAAAAATATCTCGAAGGCAGTTTAGACTCCGAAATATATAACACTAAGTTACGGTACATTTTCTATACCTAAATTATCACAGAATATTCTTGGATATTCGTTACGCATCTTTTATTATCCCTTCGCATTTGACAAGTCACAACACTCTTTTTCTCTTTTTTATTCGTTTTCTTCGTGCCCAAGTCCGATGAGGGCAGCTTTATTTATTTTTTTTTTTGGCCTGTCCTAGTGCCACAATAATAAAAACAAACAAAATTTAAATGATATTTTGTTCCTGGATAATAAAAGTTATCTTCTAATTGCTCATGTTGCAACACAGGAAAAAATGGTCATTATTCCCTTTCAAATTTGCTTTTGTGCACTGAATAATAAAATCTTAGAAAATAACCTATTTTCTATGTAAAAACACCCGAATGTGTACATCTTCATTTACAGGATGTCTGAATATAAATACAATAATCAAGAGTCACATGTATTCATACTAAAGTTATACAAAAATGTGGTCGCCTTGGCTGAGTGGCAGTTCTTGCGACTTTGAATCGTCAGGTCTTCGGTTCGAGACCTACCACGGTCTGAAGTAAAGGGCATGCACTTGGGATAACGGTCGCATCTACCTTAAACCAAAGTCCTTCGTAAGGAGAACCGTTCTAATTCTTATTAGAAAAGAGGTCCGTGACGTAAAACCAGATCATCACATTAAAGCTATACAAAAATGTTTAAAAATGAAAAGTTTTTCTGAATTTCGGTGATAATGCAAATCATTTTCACGTATGAGCTCCCAAATATAGTGCCAAATCTTGTTTTCGTTATGCATTCCTTGATAACAGCGTAAAAAGTCCAATAAATCTTGCTGGACATACTCACTGTTCTCCTCTTGAGTATACACCACCTTCTCCTTGAATTTGTCAATGATCATCTTGGATGTGCAATTTCAAGGAAATCCTGCTGCCCATTTTACTGTAATACTTCACTAGAGCCTCAACCACCTCAAAAGAATTTTTGGCCTTGTGATTGCCCAAGAAGCCCCTAACCACTGCGACAAAGCTTCCCAAAGCCTTTTTGCCTTCCTACAGAGGTACTTAAAAAATTCTGTGCATTTCCGGGGTATTTTTATTTATGGTCCTATGGAGACACAAGATTTGGAAAGAAGTCTTGAAGGAAGTTAAAGGCTGCAGACTCCTTACCAGAGGCTGTGAAAAGTTGTGTCATAAGAGCAAGTTTTAGGTGAAATCGTTGCAACAACACCTTTTAGTGGTCTACTAGTAGCCTACACTTGACAATGTGCCTCCCTATATAGAATGCAGTCCATTGTGACCAGTGGTGCCTACTGTAGTGTTCTGCAGCATCCAAGCTCTCCAAGCGGCAAAGATAACGAAAATATTTGGCAAAGCCTCCTTAGAAACCTATCAGGAATGCTACCATTTCAGCCATATACATACTTCATAACATCTAGCATGGTCTGGACGTTACAATATCCCTCTGAGGTGCAACGGATGAGCCTAGAGGATAGACGGATATGCATTGTTGTTATGGATTAACAAAGCTTTAAAGTTAATGGGTAAGCTGTCAATGAAGAGGCGCCAACATTTTGGGTTACCAGCAATTTCAATTGCCTCGAACAGAGCGGATACATTGTGGCAAAAGCAGAATTCATCTTGGCAAGTGAAAATTTTAAAAAAATGTCAGTGACGTTTCTTCAGACTTGCAACTTGTACATTTTCATTTAATATAACCCACTCCATGAGCTAAGATGTCACTGAGGTCTCTCTGATTGGGGTAGTATTGGTTTCTCTCACCAGCAGCACATATGCAATTGTAATCTGGATCTACAACGTCTGCCTCCTCCTCAATGCTAGACCAAGATCTCTGATAAAATAAGGGAGGTCTCTTTAACAGGGATGGAATGAGTTTATCTTGACAACTGCACTTCTGATATTGTAATCTGAATTTTATTGTCCACCTCCTCTTCTAAGTTGCTGCTCTCATCTGAGAATGAAAGCTTTCTCTATGGCTAAATGGATACAGGAAGCTAAGGGCAGTGTGGTACTAGGGCGATGGATGGTGAAGGGTCCGGATTCATAACTGCAGATTAATTTTTGTCATTTTATTACCCAGATCACTGAAGAAAAGCTTGAAGACAGAAAAAGGACTTTTCTATATATATAAGGCATTAGCTCTTGAGATATAACACTCCATGGCCAGAAACATGAAATAGTAAAAATAAAATTATACACTGTGTAAAAGTTCTACAAATATAGATCGTATATCGACAAGCGCATGTAAACATACATAAAAATATCAAATAATTAAAGCAATAGGAATAAAAAGGAAAGGCAAAAACTTGCGTGTTTTCGCAATCTGCCAATAGGGAGGAGGAAATTATAAAAAGCAAGGCTACAAATGCAATTAACTGTTATGCTTGGATAAAAGCAGCTAAACTTAGCAAACATGCAATAGTTGCAATTAGTTTTGCTTGGTTAACTACAGTTAAACTTAACAAGCTAACATAAAATATGCAGTGCATCATTTGTTAATAAATTATAAAAGATCCAATCATATAACTAAAATTTAAGAAACTATATATATATATATATATATTTATATATATATATATATATATATATATATATATATATATATATATATATATATATATATATATACAAAAGTCATAGTCCCCTTATAAGGGGGGTGGTTCAGTCAAAGAAAAATGACTTTATGCAGGAACAAAATAACAGGAGGGGATTCCCAGTCACCTCCGTCCACCCCAAATGAATCGACTTTTACGACACGCAGGGGAACACGGAGGAAGTATTCTTGCCCCTCCCTCTGGGGGAAAAGATAAGAAACACTGTTTTTTAAACATGTTCACGATACAACGAAGCCTTTCTACCAAGGACTTATATGAACCAGGAAATAAGCTGTGTCAATGTTTGCTTTTGCCACTGCTATTCTTAGCCTTGTACAGGGCTATTGCACAATGCACGCTGTACATCACAATACCAGATATGATGAATGGCCTTCGCTTGCATTAAGAAAGGCGTTATATAATAAGTCTCCCTAACAACTCACCATTCCTCTTCTAAGAAAATAGAATCCATATTCTCTAAGATTGTTAAAGCATTCTTACGAAGAATAAAATCGACTTTTGTGGTGTAATGATATATTTCATAAATACCTAAGAATATTAAAACGAGGTGGTAATAATAATAATAATAATAATAATAATAATAATAATAATAATAATAATAATAATAATAATAATAATAATAATAATAATAATAATAATAACTCACATTACTCTATTCGTTCTCTTTGGATTATGTTGAATATCATGACTTATGGGCATCATATTTTATAGTAATACTAGCCACATACGTCATTAGGCTGTATACGATATATATATATATATATATATATATATATATATATATATATATATATATATATATATATATATATATATATATATATATATATATATATATATATATATATATATATATATATATAATGTTCTGGGAGCAAGTAGACGTAAAAATACATCCTCATAAAATATTAGTGAATGGTCTCAGACACTTGAACTGCTCTTTGTAAAGTTAGTAGTTTTAAATGATTCAAAGACTCTCTCTTTCGTTTAAATTAATTACACACACACACACACACACACACACACACACACACACACACACACACACACACACACACACACACATATATATATATATATATATATATATATATATATATATATATATATATATATATATATATATGTGTGTGTGTGTGTGTGTGTGTGTGTGATTACCTAATTGTGATTACCTAATTGTGTTTACGGGAAAGAGCCCAAAGCTCGTATCTTCCCGTCTCCTGATCGGTTCCATTTTTAGACTTAGTGATACTTATCATACCTGTCCTTAAAACTATGGATTGAGGTAGCATTAACTACCTCCTCGCTTAGCGAATTCCAATTATCAACTACTCTTACACTGAAAAAGTATTTCCTTACATCCTGCAAACAAGTTTTCTTCCGAAGCTTCAAACTATGACCTCTAGTTCTAGAGCCAGCCATATCGAAATATCGATCCCTATCCACTCTATCATAACCATGAAGGAATTTAAAGACTGTCACCATATCCCCCCTTACTCTTCTAGCTTCGAGTGATGGCAAGTCTAATTCCCTCAGCCTCTCATCATAACCGAGATTGTGTATTTCTGGCACCAGTTTTGTGGCATGTCTTTGAACTTTTTCAAGCTTAGCTATGTGCTTTTTCAAGTGCGGATTCCAAAAGGGGGCTGCATATTCGAGTTTTGGCCTCACATAGGTTACATAAATATTTCTGAACATTTCCTTGTCCATGTGCCTGAAGGCTACCCTTACATTTGATAAGAATGCATATGCTGCCCTTACTACGCCATTTATATGTATTTCTGGAGACAAATCTGCCAATATGTTTACTCCTAGATCTCTCTCATTTTCTGTCTCCTGAAGTTGTACTCCAGCCACCGAGTAGTCAAGCTTGGGCCTTCTTGCACTTGTACCCATTCTCATTACCTTACATTTTGAGGTATTGAATTTCATTAGCCACTTTTCTGACCACTCATGCAGATTATTTAGATCCTCCTGAAGTTCTCTACCATTGTTCTCGTTTTTTACTTTCTTCACAATCTTTGCATCATCTGCAAACATATTCATGAATGAATTTACAGACTCTGGTAGGTCATTTACATATACAAGGAACAAAAGTGGCCCTAAAACTGAACCCTGTGGAACTCCACTACTAACTCTTCTCCATTCAGACACTGAGTGTCTTACTCTAACCCTCTGTTCCCTTCCTTCTAAGTAAGTTTTTATCCATTCCAAGACATTTCCACCTATTCTAGCCATTGATTGCAGCTTCCTAATAAGTCTCCCATGTGGAACAGTGTCAAACGCTTTCTGGAAGTCTAGGAATATGCAATCTGCCCAGCCCTCTCTTTCCTGTAAGATTTGGCTTACCTCATCATAAAATTCTAATAAGTTTGTTACTGTTGATCTTCCTTCTCTGAAGCCATGTTGCCTCACTGACAAAAAGTTGAAGGATTCCAAGTGAAGAGAGATATGTTTCCTTAGTAGTTTCTCCATAACTTTGCAAACTATGCTGGTCAAGGAAACTGGTCTATAGTTCAGAGCCGTATCCCTCCTTCCCTTTTTGAAGATAGGTATCACATTTGCTTGTTTCCAGCATCTTGGAATCTCCCCCGACTCCAATGACTCCTTAAATATGATACTTAGTGCCACTGATATTGTGTTTGCGCATTTTTTAAGCACATGAGGGGATATGTCATCAGGACCTGTAGCTTTATGAACATCTAAATCCATCAGCGCTTTGCATACCTCTGTGGCTGTAAGGTTGATGTTCTCTAATACCGGCCCTTGAGCTTCTATCACTGCAATCTGAGGGGGTGGGGTATTTTCTACTGTAAATACTGACTGAAACTCCTTGTTCAATTCTTTGCAGATCTCTTCGTCCGTCTCAGTGATGCTTCCATCCGCTCTCTTTAGCCTTAAAACCTGTTCTTTTACCTTCAGTTTTCCTCTGATAAAGCTGTGGAAAAGCTTGGGATTTTCTTTCGCCTTCCTGGTGATGTCCCTCTCATAATCTTTCTCTGCCTCTCTCCTTTTACTTAGGTAGTCATTTCTTGCTCTTTTGTAGGTTTGCCAGGCATTTATGTTTTTTCTCCTCCTATACTTTTTCCAGCATTTGTCTCTCCACTCCTTAGCTCTTTTACACCCATTATCGAACCATTTCTCTCTGGCATGAATTACACCTACTTTGGTGACAGGTATGCAGCAATCTACAATCTTCCCATATTTCTCACAAAAGATGTCATACATTTCTTGTACAGATTTGTTGTAAAATAAGGTTCTCCAGTCAATAACTGCAAAAAGCTCATTCATTTTGATGTAATCTCCTTTCTGATAGTTCCTCCTCATGTCCTCAGTGCCTCTACTCTCAGGAAGAATGTCTTCAATGATATACTCCATCAACAACACACAGTGGTCACTCTTTCCAATTGGTGGTTCATACTCAATATTTTCAATATCCAACACATTATCTGTGAACACCAGATCAAGTAGTGATGGCTCATCCCCACCCCTGGCTCTTGTTGGTTCCATTACATGTTGGTGTAGGAAATTCCCTTGTACGCAATCTAGGAATCTTGCCCCAAAGGAGTCCTCACCACTGTGTGGGTCAAGATTTATCCAATCTATCTCTTTATGATTAAAGTCTCCCATAATCAAAATCCTACATTTTTTCTCCCGCGCCATGTTAACAACTGAGTTTATGACTTCAATCGTACCTATATGACTTTCCTCATAAATTTCAAGCCTATTTTGGTTCCTTGGTGGGTTGTATACAACAGTTATTATAATGCTCTCTGACCCAGTATTTATGCGAGCAACAAGAAATTCCCTGAACTCACTTTCTATAGCCAAGTTTATCTCTTCAACTTGAATCCTCTCACTTATGAGCAGTGCTATCCCTCCACCAGTCCTCTCAGATCTTTCGACCCTTAGTATTCTGAAGCCCTTAGGAAAAACTGTGACACTGTTTATGTCCTCACTCAACTTAGTCTCTGTAATTGCTACTATATCTGCCTTACTGTTGTGAATCCTATCTTTTAATTCTACTGCCTTACCAGCTAATCCATCAGCATTTGTGTATAACAATCTTAATTGTTATACACAAATGCTGATGGATTAGCTGGTAAGGCAGTAGTGTGTGTGTGTGTGTGTGCTAGTTCCCTTTAGATTAGGATTTACAACTATAAGAGGAACATTATGCAGTTCGTCTGTACAAAGCCATCGTTGGAGCTTATCTCGTAATCGAAATCTGAATTGATATAGGAAAAAAATTAAAAAGCAAAACATTTTTCATAATTACAATGCCAGCATGGAAACGATCTATGCAATTAAAAAATTTATGCACCACAGCAAGTGAATTTTATCAAGCTATTTGTCCTAAGATTACGATTTATAACTTGAAACAAGAGACAGCATTAAGTCTCTTAATTTACATTGCTATTCTTAGTCCGTTTATATGTTCTCTGTAAGCGGTTTTCAAAAGCATCTACATTACATCTTTATAATAAAGGCTTAAACGTTAAAGGACTCTCATCTAACGAAATTCTTTCATATATATATATATATATATATATATATATATATATATATATATATATATATATATATATATATATATATAGTGGCTGAGCCAAGAAATGCGCATTCACCATGATCCACACATACCTCAACCACTCCTCTCAGCTCCTTGGAGATAAAGGGTTGCCACGTCTCCCCCCCTTCCACCCTGCTTGGGTGAACCACAAGGAAATTGGGCAAGGATATTCTACAATGAGGCCCGACAGCCGCAGCTGGTTTACCCGCATTACTTCATCACATGGCAACTCCCCTCACAACTGTCCATCACAGTTCACTGAGCTAGCAGGTGCGAGGAATTCCATTGGCACACGTCATAAATGCACTATCTTCCTCCACTCATTCCCATCTCTTGCATGCACTCTTCCATGTTCCACTGACATTCCACGTGCATTATTCAGTGCTTTTTCACCCCATCCATCCATCTCATTCTAGGTCTCCCTCTTGACCTAACTCTAATCACTTCTGCACTCCACACTATCTTCACTATTCATTCATCACTATTCCTTTTCATGTGTCCAAAACAACAAAACACTCTCTGATCTAACCTATCTGACAGGTTCATTCCAACACCGGTTCTCTGCCTGACATCCCCATTTCTTACTCTTATCTATTCTAGATACACCAATCATACCTCTCAAACACCTCATCTCCATTACATTCAACTTGTTCCTTTCATCCTCTCCTGCATTCCAAGTCTCTGTTCCATACAATGCTGTCAGCACAATCACACTGTCATATATCCTTCTCTTTATATTCATTTCTAAATATCTATTTCTCTTTGCATTTCTCAACCCACCTAGACATTAAATTGCTTCCTATACTCTGTGATTTACCTCTACATCCACTTGTCCACTCCTTGGTACATTCGACCCCAGTTACTTCAAACTCTCAACTTCTTTAAGCAACTCCACATTCACTCCTACATTCCATTTGCCAACATTAACACTCCTCTTGCATCTCATGACTTTACTCTACCAATATTCACCCACAACTTCTTTCTTTCACACACACTAATACATTCAGTCACCAAATGATTCAATTCATTTTCAGTATCGGCCAACAGCACAGTATCATCCGCAAATAGCAATTGATTCAATTTCCACAACCTTCCATCCTCACCCACTAGTTCCAAGCCTCTGTTTAATACTCTTTCATTTACTTCCCTTACCACTCAATCCATATACACATTAAACAACCATGGCGACATTACACATACTTGATGTAACCCTACATTCATCTCAAACCAATCACTCATACCATTCCTAACTCTCACGCACGCTCTACTATTCATGTAAAAACTCTTCACCACATTCAACAAACTTCCACTTATTCCATACAATCGTAACACCCTCCACAACCCCTCTCTATCTACCCTGTTATACGCTTTCTCTAAGTCCATAAAAGACCAAAAAGTGTCCCCACCTTTCTCCAAGAACATCTCACACACCTGTCTAACCGCAAATACCTGATCCTCACATCCTCTTCCTTGCCTTAACCCACACTGCTCTTCCCCAATCAATCTCTCAGTATCTTTCCTAATTCTCTCGATTAACACTCTTCCATTTACCTTACCAAATAATCTCAACAAATTAATTCTCCTAAAAATACTACACTCATACTTATCTCCCTTCCTTTTGTAAAGTGGAACTACACATGCACTCCTCCAATCAAATGGGACCCTCCCTTTCCTGAAACATACATTCAATAACCTAACCATCCATTCTACTAATGCCTCCCCACCTTTTGACAAGCACTCAATATGACACCCATCTATCCCTTGTGCTTTACCTGCTTCTGTTGCTCTCAATGCCAAATGTACCTCCAGTTTTGTTATATCTCTATAATTCTCATCTCCTAATATTGGCATTCTCCATTTGTTTCCCACGGCCACAAACTATGCCTTTTAGCAGGTTCTTGAAATATTCAGCCCATATTTCTCTCACCTTTTTTTCATCCACTAGCAATTGCTCATCTGCTCCTTTCACCCTCTCCTCCCTACCAAATTCACCTTTCCTCACTCTTTTCACTTCCTTCCAAAACATCTTTTTAATCCTTTCAAAATTCTCAGACCCTATATCCGCTTCTCACTTTACCTCCCTCACCACGTGCTTCGCTAACCTCCTCTTTGCACAATACCTTTCATACATCTCTACATTACCTACCTGCAACCATACCTCATAAGCCCACTTCTTTTCAGCCACTACTGCACTCACCTGCTCATTCCATCCACTACCTTTCTTTTACCTCCTCCAGATAGTCTCCTTCTTCACACTGCCTCGGCACTCTTCATAACTTCCTCCTTGAAACAGCCCCATTCTTTTTCCACTCCCTCCTCCACTTTCTCTTTCACTACAATCCACATATTTCTCACACTAGCCTTATACTCACAGTCTTTATTTTTTCTTATACAATTCATTCACTTTTAGCACCTCTATTCTTCTCTCGCTTCTCCTCTCTATCCACTTTTCTCTCACTCTCACTCTACTTTCCAGTAAATAATGATCAGATATGCCACCATTAGTTCCTCTCAATACATTCATAATCCAATACTCTTCCAATCACCCTCCAGTTCACCACAACACACACAAACACACACAAACACACAAGCACACACACACATACACACACACACACACACACACACGCCCACAGGATGTAAGGAAATACTTTTTCAGTGTAAGAGTAGTTGATAATTGGAATTGGCTAAGCGAGGAGGTAGTTAATGCTATCTCAATCCATAGTTTTAAGGACAGGTATGATAAGTATCACTAAGTATAAAATGGAACCGATCAGGAGACGGGAAGATACGAGCTTTGGGCTCTTTCCCGCAAACACAATTAGGTAATCACAATTAGGTAATCACACACACACACACACACACACACACACACATACACACACACACACACACACACATATATATATATATATATATATATATATATATATATATATATATATATATATATATATATATATATATATATATATATATATATATATATATATATATATCTGCAGTAAATATGGATGCCAACGACACAGTATATGAAAATGAATTAAAGTTTTTCACTTTCACTTATGAACTCGATGAAAGAGTAAATTCGATCGCAAGCTTAAATTAAGAAGATTGCTAATAATAATAAACAATTTTAGAGCAAAACAAAGGGAACAATAAAATGTAAGAACAAAATGTTGACAAAATTAAAAAATAAAGAACAACTAGATGCAATTAAAATTCTAAATTAGATATTTGAGGGAAATACAAAAACATATTGTGTGAATCATATATATTCAATCAAGGTGTGTGTATATATATATATATATATATATATATATATATATATATATATATATATATATATATATATATATATATATATATATATATATATATATATATATATATATATATATATATATATATATATATATATATATATATATATATATATATATATATATATATATATATATATATATATATATATATATATATATATATATATATATATATATATATATATATATATATATATATATATATATATATATATATATATATATATATATATATATATATATATATATATATATATATATATATATATATATATATATATATATATATATATATATATATATATATATATATATATATATATATAAACACACACACACACAATGGTAGAACATTGAAGGCCATGCTCAAAATATCTCCATTTTGCCAAAAATAATTTTCAACTTGAAATCTCTAAGGCTTTGGTATAAGAACTACAGAATTTTATTTTTGCATATTCAGACTATTAAACATGCTTGACCGAAACAAATCACCTAATAAAGACAATAGGAAGATTATTTGTGACAAAGAGATTTGAGCCTCTAAGGGAAAAGCTTTCTCAATACACATTACTCAAAGTTGATAACTGAAGCTTGGTGATTTAATGTTTGAGTAAACCAGACAGTAAATTTCTTTTATGGCAATTCATTAAGTATCCAGAGATATATAATTTACATTGCATTTCTTTATGTATAAACAATGGCGCAATCCCCCTTGTAAAGGGGGTGGCAGAGCCAAAGAAAGCACGTTTACCACAAGCCAAAAACATCTCTATCGCTCATCTTAGCTCCTTGGGGATAAAGGGCTGCCATATTTTCCCCTCCAACAATCCTGCTTGGATCATCCACGGGTAGGTGGGTAATGATTTGCAGTGAAGACCGACAGCAGCAGCTGCTTAACCCCACCCTCTCTTCACATGGCAACTCCCCAATACCCATCCGTCCCAATTAACTGTGCTAGTGGCTGCAAGAAATCCCTTTGGTCCGCGTCACCTATACACAATCTTTCCTACTCTCTTGCACTTTCTTACACGTGAGTGTGCATGCTCGCACACACACATACATACATACAACATACATACATCTACCTTGGCTGTTTCCCCCTTTAATTGGGGGGTAGCCGACATAAAGAAAGGAAAACAAATAGGGGGATTACTTTGCTCTATGGGCAATGACGAGGGAGCTAGCGACCGTTCAGATGGCACTGCTGGAGTGCCACAGCCAATCCACCCGGCTCTTCCACAACCTGTGTCGCTTCACAACTGCCAGCTCCTCCTACTGCCCCTACCACAGGGCTATCTCTGTAAGATGCAGCCCCGTGGTAACAGCAGATGCCCATCAGAGCCGCGTCACAATCGCTCGCCACTCATTCCTATTCCTAGCACGCTCGCTTGCTTCCCTCACATCCATCCTCCTATCATTCAGGGCTCTCCTTACTCCATCCATCTATCCAAACCTAGGTCTCCCTCTAGCATTTCTCCCATCAACTCTCGCATTCATCACCTTTTTCAGCAGCCTTTCATCATCCATCCTTTCCACATGGCCAAACCATCTCAGAACATTAATATCTACTCTGGCTGCAATTTCTCTCCTCACACCCGTTCTTGCTCTCACCACTTCATTCCTAACCCTATCCAATCGAGATACACCAATCATACTCCTCAGGCATTTCATCTCAAACACATTTAGTTTCCGTCTCTCACTTACTTTCATACCCCATAATTCTGATCCATACATCACAGTTGGCACAACCACTTTCTCATACAAAACTTTCTTAACATTCATTTCCAACCCTCTATTTTTCATCACTCCTTTCAATGCACCCAACACTTTACATCCTTCATTCACTCTGTGACACACATCTGCTTCCACTCCACCATTTGCAGCTATAACCGAGCCTAAATACTTAAACTGATTAACCTCCTCAAGTGTCTCTCCATTCAACATAACATTCAATCCAGCGCCATCCTCATTTCTTGTACACCTCATAACCATACTCTTTCCCACATTCACTCGCAGCTTCCTTCTCTCACACACCATTCCAAATTCTGACACTAACTGACACAGCTTTTCCTCTGAATCTGCAACCACCACAGTATCATCTGCAAACAGCAACTGATTCAGCTCCCACTCGTTATCATCCCCATCTACCATTCTCAAACCTCAACCACGCACTCGCTCATTCACCTCTCTAATATATATATATATATATATATATATATATATATATATATATATATATATATATATATATATATAGATAGATAGATAGATAGATAGATAGATATATATATATATATATATATATATATATATATATATATATATATATATATATATATATATATATATATATATATATGTGTGTGATTACCTAATTGTGATTACCTAATTGTGTTTACGGGAAAGAGCCCAAAGCTCGTATCTTCCCGTCTCCTCATCGCTTCCATTTTATACTTAGTGATACTTATCATACCTGTCCTTAAAACTATGGATTGAGATAGCATTAACTACCTCCTCGCTTAGCCAATTCCAATTATCAACTACTCTTACACTGAAAAAGTATTTCCTTACATCCTGCAAAGAAGTTTTCTTACGAAGCTTCAAACTATGACTTCTAGTTCTAGAGCCAGCCATATCAAAATATCGATCCCTATCCACTCTATCATAACCATGAAGGAATTTAAAGACTGTCACCATATCCCCCCTCACTCTTCTAGCTTCCAGTGATGGTAAGTCTAATTCCCTCAGCCTCTCATCATAACTGAGATTGAGTATTTCTGGCACCAGTTTCGTGGCATGTCTTTGAACTTTTTCAAGCTTAGCTATGTGCTTTTTCAAGTGCAGATTCCAAAGGGGGCTGCATATTCGAGTTTTGGCCTCACATAGGTTACATAAATATTTCTGAACATTTCCTTGTCCATGTGCCTGAAGGCTACCCTTACATTTGATAAGAATGCATATGCTGCCCTTACTATGCCATTTATATGTATTTCTGGAGACAAATCTGCCAGTATGTTTACTCCTAGGTCTCTCTCATTTTCTGTCTCTTGAAGTTGTACTCCAGCCACCGAGTAGTCAAGCTTGGGCCTTCTTGCACTTGCACCCCCATTCTCATTACCTTACATTTTGAAGTATTGAATTTCATTAGCCACTTTTCTGACCACTCATGCAGATTATTTAGATCCTCCTGAAGTTCTCTACCATTGTTCTCGTTTCCTACTTTCTTCACAATCTTTGCATCATCTGCAAACATATTCATGAATGAATTTACAGACTCTGGTAGGTCATTTACATAAACAAGGAACAAAAGTGGCCCTAAAACTGAACCCTGTGGAACTCTACTACTAACTCTTCTCCATTCAGACACTGAGTGTCTTACTCTAACCCTCTGTTCCCTTCCTTCTAAGTAAGTTTTTATCCATTCCAAAACATTTCCACCTATTCTAGCCATTGATTGCAGCTTCCTAATAAGTCTCCCATGTGGAACAGTGTCAAACGCTGTCTGGAAGTCTAGGAATATGCAATCTGCCCAGCTCTCTCTTTCCTGTAAGATTTGGTTTATCTCATCATAAAATTCTAATAAGTTTGTTACTGTTGATCTACCTTCTCTGAAGCCATGTTGCCTCACTGACAAAAAGTTGAAGGAATCCAAGTGAAGAGAGATATGTCTCCTTAGTAGTTTCTCCATAACTTTGCAAACTATGCTGGTGTCTGTGTGTGTGTGTGTGCGATTACCTAATTGTGATTACCTAATTGTGTGTGTGTGTGTGTGTGTGTGTGTGTGTGTGTGTGTATGTGTGTGTGTATGTGTGTGTGTGTGTGTGTGTGTGTGTGTGTGTGTGTGTGTGTGTGTGTGTGTGTGTGTGTGTGTGTAATTACCTAATTGTAATTACTTGTGATTACGAGGAAGAGTCCCAAGTTCGTACCTTACCGTCTCCTGGTAGGTTCCATTTTGGGTGTATGTGTATCTCAATTTATGTCTATCTTTTATAAACTCATATGTTAATGTATAGGTTTGGTTCTTGTTAACTGCGCTCACTTATATATCATTTGAAGAGGTGATTTGCTGAACGATAACGTTTATTTATAATCGCTTTGTAAATACAAATTATATTAGTGTGTTCTTGAACATAAATGACTAACGAGTAGAACCTGTTTTAGGCCGTGGTAATTGTGTAATTCCTATTGTAGAGAGAATATAAGAACTATGTGACATCCTCTACTCACGCTGAAGGGCATTCAGCCTTAATTCCCCAGCTCCAACATATGTGTCCACTCCCATATGAATTAGGGTTAAATTTGACTCCTCTAATAGTGCCTTTTCTCATATTAATTAATATCTTTTACTGATTTTTCTTGCAAAACATGTGAAGAATTTATTATAAATTTTATGTCAATAAATTTACTTTTACTAATAATAGAAGTAAAATTAAATGTAAAGACTAACGAGATGGGAAATTGGAGTAATTTATCGAGCCATATAACAATTCCAATAACCTCTTCCATCTTTTGAATGATCACTTGGTCCTAAAGGGGACCACGGTGGCTCAATGGTTAGAATACTCGACTCGGGAGATGACAGACCTGCCATCAAGCCCACTACGGGGAGTCAAGGACAGCCATCCTTAATTCCACTACTGTACTCCCTGCACAACCCCATTAAGTGAATTAATAGTAAACACACACACACACACACACACACACACACTGTAACCTATGTGAGGCCAAAACTCGAATATGCAGCCCCCTTTTGGAATCCGCACTTGAAAAAGCACATAGCTAAGCTTGAAAAAGTTCAAAAACATGCCACGAAACTGGTGCCAGAAATACGCAATCTCAGTTATGATGAGAGGCTGAAGGAATTAGACTTACCATCACTCGAAACTAGAAGAGTGAGGGGGGATATGGTGACAGTCTTTAAATTCCTTCATGGTTATGATAGAGTGGATAGGGATCGATATTTTGATATGGCTGGCTCTAGAACTAGAGGTCATAGTTTGAAGCTTCGTAAGAAAACTTCTTTGCAGGATGTAAGAAAATACTTTTTCAGTGTAAGAGTAGTTGATAATTGGAATTGGCTAAGCGAGGAGGTAGTTAATGCTATCTCAATCCATAGTTTTAAGGACAGGTATGATAAGTATCACTAAGTCTAAAATGGAAGCGATGAGGAGACGGGAAGATACGAGCTTTGGGCTCTTTCCCATAAACACAATTAGGTAATCACAATTAGGTAATCACACACACACACTAACATCTAAAGGAATTAGATGTTAGTTCACTGCTCTCTTCTGAGAGAGACGAGACTGCTGCTTGGAATGTCCAGATTAAGGAAAACATTGAACAGTTCAGAAAAGAGTTCCAGGAGCTGAATATGGAAAATGATGCCATGAAAACTTCCTTTGCTGATGCACTAAAGGGGAATGTGGCAGTAAAAGAGGCTGTAAAGGTGGTGGCACTGGAAAACATACAAACAGTTGACTATAAAGAGACAGTAATCGAAAAAATGAAAGACGTTGTGATGGAAAGGGCAAACCCACTCATCAGACAGGCACTTGATAAGGAGAAGACAGTGGTAATCTCAGGCATAAGCGAATCCCAGGAGCCAACATGGCAGGGGAGACTTGAAGAAAATAAAGCTAGGGTTGTAGACCTGATAAGAAAGCTTGGTGTAGTATGTGGTCCTGAGGATATTGTAAACATACACCAACTAGGTAAATATTCGAGGGAAGGAAAGCCGAGACCAACAAAAGTAACCTTTGAGAGAGGGGAAACATGTAGGGAAATATTGTTGAGAAAAAAAAGGCTAAAAGACCTTCAAGAATTCAAAGAAGTGTTCATTAGACGATACAGAACACAGGAAGAGATGGGAAAGATCAAAAACTTGTTGCAAGAGTCAAGAAGGTTAAATGATGAAAGAAATGAAGAAGAGAAGAAAAATTTTCATTACAGAGTTCTTCCAGACAAAGGGGAGATAAAGAAGATAATGACAGAAGATCAGGGGATGGGGCCTCATTAAGATTGTTATACACAAATGCTGATGGATTACCTGGTAAGGCGGTAGAATTAAAAGATAGGATTCACAACAGTAAGGCAGATATAGTAGCAATTACAGAGACTAAGTTGAGTGAGGACATAAACAGTGTCACAGTTTTTCCTAAGGGCTTCAGAATACTAAGGGTTGAAAGATCTGAGAGGACTGGTGGAGGGATAGCACTGCTCATAAGTGAAAGGATTCAAGTCGAAGAAATAAACTTGGCTATAGAAAGTGAATTCAAGGAATTTCTTGTTGCTTGCATAAATACTGGGTCAGAGAGCATTATAATAACTGTTGTATACAACCCACCAAGGAACCAAAATAGGCTTGAAGTTTATGAGGAAAGTCATATAGGTACTATTGAAGTCATAAACTCAGTTGTTAACATGGCACGGGAAAAAAAATGTAGGATTTTGATTATGGGAGACTTTAATCATAAAGAGATAGATTGGATAATTCTTGACCCACACAGTGGTGAGGACTCATTCGGGGCAAGATTCCTAGATTGCGTACAAGGGAATTTCCTACACCAACATGTAATGGAACCAACAAGGGCCAGGGGTGGGGATGAGCCATCACTACTTGATCTAGTGTTCACAGATAATGTGTTGGATATTGAAAAAATTGAGTATGAACCACCAATTGGAAAGAGTGACCACTGTGTGTTGTTGATGGAGTATATCATTAAAGATATTCTTTCTGAGAGTAGAGGCACTGAGGACATGAGGAGGAACTATCCGAAAGGAAATTACATCAAAATGAATAAGCTTTTTGCAGTTATTGACTGGAGAACCTTATTTTACAACAAATCTGTACAAGAAATGTATGACATCTTTTGTGAGAAATATGGGAAGATAGTAGATTGCTGCATACCTGTCACCAAAGTAGGTGTAATTCATGCCAGAAAGAAATGGTTCGATAATGGGTGTAAAAGAGCTAAGGAGTGGAGAGACAAATGCTGGAAAAGGTATAGGAGGAGAAAAAACATAAATGAATGGCAAACCTACAAAAGAGCAAGAAATGACTACCTAAGTAAAAGGAGAGAGGCAGAGAGAGACTATGAGAGGGACATCACCAGGAAGGCTAAAGAAAATCCCAAGCTTTTCCACAGCATTATCAGAGGAAAACTGAAGGTAAAAGAACAGGTTTTAAGGCTAAAGAGAGTGGATGGAAGCATCACTGAGACGGATGAAGAGATCTGCAAAGAATTGAACAAGGAGTTTCAGTCAGTATTTACAGTAGAAAATACCCCACCCCCTCAGATTGCAGTGATAGAAGCTCAAGGGCCGGTATTAGAGAACATCAACCGTACAGCCACAGAGGTATGCAAAGCGCTGATGGATTTAGATGTTCATAAAGCTACAGATCCTGATGACATATCCCCTCATGTGTTTAAAAAATGCGCAAACACAATATCAGTGGCACTAAGTATCATATTTAAGGAGCCACTGGAGTCGGGGGAGATTCCAAGATGCTGGAAACAAGCAAATGTGATACCTATCTTCAAAAAGGGAAGGAGGGATACGGCTCTGAACTATAGACCAGTTTCCTTGACCAGCATAGTTTGCAAAGTTATGGAGAAACTACTAAGGAAACATATCTCTCTTCACTTGGAATCCTTCAACTTTTTGTCAGTGAGGCAACATGGCTTCAGAGAAGGTAGATCAACAGTAACAAACTTATTAGAATTTTATGATGAGGTAAGCCAAATCTTACAGGAAAGAGAGGGCTGGGCAGATTGCATATTCCTAGACTTCCAGAAAGTGTTTGACACTGTTCCACATGGGAGACTTATTAGGAAGCTGCAATCAATGGCTAGAATAGGTGGAAATGTTTTGGAATGGATAAAAACTTACTTAGAAGGAAGGGAACAGAGGGTTAGAGTAAGACACTCAGTGTCTGAATGGAGAAGAGTTAGTAGTGGAGTTCCACAGGGTTCAGTTTTAGGGCCACTTTTGTTCCTTGTATATGTAAATGACCTACCAGAGTCTGTAAATTCATTCATGAATATGTTTGCAGATGATGCAAAGATTGTGAAGAAAGTAAAAAACGAGAACAATGGTAGAGAATTTCAGGAGGATCTAAATAATCTGCATGAGTGGTCAGAAAAGTGACTAATGAAATTCAATACTTCAAAATGTAAGGTAATGAGAATGGGTACAAGTGCAAGAAGGCCCAAGCTTGACTACTTGGTGGCTGGAGTACAACTTCAAGAGACAGAAAATGAGAGAGATCTAGGAGTAAACATACTGGCAGATTTGTCTCCAGAAATACATATAAATGGCATAGTAAGGGAAGCATATGCATTCTTATCAAATGTAAGGGTAGCCTTCAGGCACATGGACAAGGAAATGTTCAGAAATATTTATGTAACCTATGTGAGGCCAAAACTCGAATATGCAGCCCCCTTTTGGAATCCGCACTTGAAAAAGCACATAGCTAAGCTTGAAAAAGTTCAAAGACATGCCACGAAACTGGTGCCAGAAATACGCAATCTCAGTTATGATGAGAGGCTGAGGGAATTAGACTTACCATCACTCGAAGCTAGAAGAGTGAGGGGGGATATGGTGACAGTCTTTAAATTCCTTCATGGTTATGATAGAGTGGATAGGGATTGATATTTTGATATGGCTGGCTCTAGAACTAGAGGTCATAGTTTGAAGCTTCGTAAGAAAAGTTCTTTGCAGGATGTAAGGAAATACTTTTTCAGTGTAAGAGTAGTTGATAATTGGAATTGGCTAAGCGAGGAGGTAGTTAATGCTATCTCAATCCATAGTTTTAAGGACAGGTATGATAAGTATCACTAAGTATAAAATGGAAGCGATGAGGAGACGGGAAGATACGAGCTTTGGGCTCTTTCCCGTAAACACAATTAGATAATCACAATTAGGTAATCACATTAGGAGACTTAAACAGAAAATCAAGAATTTAGAGGCAATGGTTATAAGCCTTGATGAAAAAATTCGGAATATGGATGGAGAAATGACAGAGAATGAAACACTCAGAGAGCAAATAAGATCTTTGGAGGAAGCAAATAAAGCACAAGGGCAGGAGAGAAACGAACTAGAAAAAAGAATAAAGAAGCTGGAAGGGGAAAAGAGTGAACTAGAAACCAGAATTTCTAAACAAGAAGATAAAAACAAACAGCTGAATGACAACCTAAAGGAATTAGATGTTAGTTCACTGCTCTCTTCTGAGAGAGACGAGATTGCTGCTTGGAATGTCCAGATTAAGGAAAACATTGAACAGTTCAGAAAAGAGTTCCAGGAGCAGAATATGGAAAATGATGCCATGAAAACTTCCTATGCTGATGCACTAAAGGGGAATGTGGCAGCAAAAGAAGCTGTAAAGGTGGTGGCACTGGAATACATACAAACAGTTGACTATAAAGAGACAGTAATCGAAAAAATGAAAGACGTTGTGATGGAAAGGGCAAACCCACTCATCAGACAGGCACTTGATAAGGAGAAGACAGTGGTAATCTCAGGCATAAGCGAATCCCAGGAGCCAACATGGCAGGGGAGACTTGAAGAAAATAAAGCTAGGGTTGTAGACCTGATAAGAAAGCTTAGAGTAGTTTGTGGTCCTGAGGATATTGTAAACATACACCAACTAGGTAAATATTCGAGGGAAGGAAAGCCGAGACCAACAAAAGTAACCTTTGAGAGAGGGGAAACATGTAGGGAAATATTGATGAGAAAAAAAAGTCTAAAAGACCCTCAAGAATTTAAAGAAGTGTTCATTAGACTGACGTATTGCTTTTCTTTGCTACGTGTTAATTATTAGTACCTGACGGTTACAAGGTAAGAATGGACAAGCAGTAATTCCTTTGCTTATATTTATTCTAGAGTACAACACAACTTCGACGCCTCAATGCCCCCACCCAATGACTATCACAATCTATGATCTATTCGTGCCCCGGGCAAAGCTCTAACTAACTGTGTCTGCCCTGGGTGGTTCTTGAAATACCCCCAGGGGCAGGGCGTGGCTTGACATCCAATCCTGCCAATGAAATCAAGTGACATCCAGTCCTGCAAATCAACGCCAGGTTCGAAGTGGAGTCCCTCCTATTTCCGGGGAGGAGCTATTTCAACAAGCCTATAGAACGGAAAAGTTCCAGGTCAGAGCGTGGCTATTGGGCATCTATCCAGGGCATGTACATACGTACGGGCCACATGTTTGTGTTTCTTGTGGTTTAGGAAATGGCTAACTTCCTGGCCTTTCCTATCCTCTCCAGGTACTCGATGCCAGATCCTAAGTCTCATGGTTCCGGTCATATATCTCCTTGACACTTTCTACAAACATTGGCCGTACCGCAGAAAACAAGCCTCCCACATTAGTTCCAGGTGCCTAGCCATAAATCTTGGTGGTCCCAAGGGAAGACATGGTCTGCACCCAAAGCTCAATAAAAGTGAGGGCATGTAATAAAATATCTGTGCCCTCGACCAACCGTTACCCCTCAAGATTTGTTACAAGTTTCAGATTCTGGCTTCAGCATGACGGACTGGCTTCAGCATGACGGAAGTCATGCGACAAGACGATACAGAACACAGGAAGAGATGGGAAAGATCAAAAACTTGTTGCAAGAGGCAAGAAGGTTAAATGAGGAAAGAAATGAAGAAGAGAAGAAAAATTTTCATTACAGAGTTCTCCAAGACAAAGGGGAGATAAAGAAGATAATGACAGAAGATCAGGTAATGGGGCCTCAATAAGATTGTTAGACACAAATGCTGATGGATTAGCTGGTAAGGCAGTAGAATTAAAAGATAGGATTCACAACAGTAAGGCAGATATAGTAGCAATTACAGAGACTAAGTTGAGTGAGGACATAAACAGTGTCACAGTTTTTCCTAGGGGCTTCAGAATACTAAGGGTTGAAAGATCTGAGAGGACTGGTGGAGGGATAGCACTGCTCATAAGTGAAAGGATTCAAGTTGAAGAAATAAACTTGGCTATAGAAACTGAGTTCAAGGAATTTCTTGTTCCTCGCATAAATACTGGGTCAGAGAACATTATAATAACTGTTGTATATAACTCACCAAGGAACCAGAATAGGCTTGAAGTTTATGAGGAAAGTCATATAGGTACTATTGAAGTTATAAACTCAGTTGTTAACATGGTACGGGGAAAAAATGTAGAATTTTGATTATAGGAGACTTGAATCATAAAGAGATAGATTGGATAAATCTTGACCCACACAGTGGTGAGGACTCATTCGGGGCAAGATTCCTTGATTGCGTACAAGGAAATTTCCTACACCAACATGTAATGGAACCAACAAGGGCCAGGGGTGGGGATGAGCCATCACTACTTGATCTAGTATTCACAGATAATGTGTTGAATATTGAAAAAATTGAGTATGAACCACCAATTGGAAAGAGTGACCACTGTGAGTTGTTGATGGAGTATATCACTGAAGATATTCTTCCTGAGAGTAGAGGCACTGAGGACATGAGGAGGAACTATCCGAAAGGAAATTACATCAAAATGAATCAGCTTTTTGCAGTTATTGACTGGAGAACCTTATTTTACAACAAATCTGTACAAGAAATGTATGACATCTTTTGTGAGAAATATGGGAAGATAGTAGATTGCTGCATACCTGTCACCAAAGTAGGTGTAATTCATGCCAGAGAGAAATGGTTCGATAATAGGTGTAAAAGAGCTAAGGAGTGGAGAGACAAATGCTGGAAAAGGTATAGGAGGAGAAAAAACATAAATGCCTGGCAAACCTACAAAAGAGCAAGAAATGACTACCTAAGTAAATGGAGAGAGGCAGAGAGAGACTATGAGAGGGACATCACCAGGAAGGCTAAAGAAAATCCCAAGCTTTTCCATAGCTTTATCATAGGAAAACCGAAGGTAAAAGAACAGGTTTTAAGGCTAAAGAGAGCGGATGGAAGCATCACTGAGACGGATGAAGAGATCTGCAAAGAATTGAACAAGGAGTCTCAGTCAGTATTTACAGTAGAAAATACCCCACCCCCTCAGATTGCAGAGATAGAAGCTCAAGGGCCGGTATTAGAGAACATCAACCTTACAGCCACAGAGGTATGCAAAGCGCTGATGGATTTAGATGCTCATAAAGCTACAGGTCCTGATGATATATCCCCTTATGTGTTTAAAAAATGCGCAAACTCAAGATCAGTGACACTAAGTATCATATTTAAAAAGTAACTGGAGTCAGGGGAGATTCCAAGATGCTGGAAACAAGCAAATGTGATACCTATCTTCAAAGAGGGAAGGAGGGATACGGCTCTGAACTATAGACCAGTTTCCTTGACCAGCATAGTTTGCAAAGTTATGAAGAAACTACTAAGGAAACATATCTCTCTTCACTTGGAATCCTTCAACTTTTTGTCAGTGAGGCAACATGGCTTCAGAGAAGGTAGATCAACAGTAACAAACTTATTAGAATTCTATGATGAGGTAAGCCGAATCTTACAGGAAAGAGAGGGCTGGGCAGATTGCATATTCCTAGACTTCAAGAAAGCATTTGACACTGTTCCACATGGGAGACTTATTAGGAAGCTGCAAGCAATGGCTAGAATAGGTGGAAATGTTTTGGAATGGATAAAAACTTACTTAGAATGAAGGGAACAGAGGGTTAGAGTAAGACACTCAGTGTCTGAATGGAAAAGAGTTAGTAGTGGAGTTCCACAGGGTTCAGTTTTAGGGCCACTTTTGTTCCTTGTATATGTAAATGACCTACCAGAGTCTGTAAATTCATTCATGAATATGTTTGCAGATAATGCAAAGATTGTGAAGAAAGTAAAAAACGAGAACAATGGTAGAGAACTTCAGGAGGATCTAAATAATCTGCATGAGTGGTCAGAAAAGTGGCTAATGAAATTCAATACTTCAAAATGTAAGGTAATGAGAATGGGTAAAAGTGCAAAAAGGCCCAAGCTTGACTACTCGGTGGCTGGAGTACAACTTCAAGAGACAGAATTGAGAGAGATTTAGGAATAAACATACTGGCAGATTTGTCTCCAGAAATACATATAAATGGCATAGTAAGGGCAGCATATGTATTCTTATCAAATGTAAGGGTAGCCTTCAGGCACATGGACAAGGAAATGTTCAAAAATTTTTATGTAACCTATGTGAGGCCAAAACTCGAATATGCAGCCCCCTTTGGAATCTACACTTGAAAAAGCACATAGCTAAGCTTGAAAAAGTTCAAAGACATGCCACGAAACTGGTGCCAGAAATACGCAATGTCAGTTATGATGAGAGGCTGAGGGAATTAGACTTACCATCACTCGAAGCTAGAAGATTGAGGGGGGGGATATGGTGACAGTCTTTAAATTCCTTCATGGTTATGATAGAGTGGATAGGGATCGATATTTTGATATGGCTGGCTCTAGAACTAGAGGTCATAGTTTGAAGCTTCGTAAGAAAACTTCTTTGCAGGATGTAAGGAAATACTTTTTCAGTGTAAGAGTAGTTGATAATTGGAATTGGCTAAGCGAGGAGGTAGTTAATGCTATCTCAATCCATAGTTTTAAGGACAGGTATGATAAGTATGACTAAGTATAAAATGGAACCGATCAGGAGACGAGAAGATACGAGCTTTGGGCTCTTTCCCGTAAACACAATTAGGTAATCACACGCATCACTAAGTACAAAATGAAACCTATCAGGAGACGGGAAGATACGAGCTTTGAGCTCTTTCTCGTAAACACAATTAGGTAATTACACACACACACACACACACACACACACACACACACACACACACACACACACACACACACACACACACACACGCTTGAAAAAGTTCAAAGACATGCCACGAAACTGGTGCCAGAAATACGCAATCTCAGTTATGATGAGAGGCTGAGGGAATTAGACTTACCATCACTCGAAGCTAGAAGAGTGAGGGGGGATATGGTGACAGTCTTTAAATTCCTTCATGGTTATGATAGAGTGGATAGGGATCGATATTTTGATTTGGCTGGCTCTAGAACTAGAGGTCATATTTTGAAGCTTCGTAAGAAAACTTCTTTGCAGGATGTAAGGAAATACTTTTTCAGTGTAAGAGTAGTTGATAATTGGCTTTGGCTAAGCGAGGAGGTAGTTAATGCTATCTCAATCCATAGTTTTAAGGACAGGTATGATAAGTATCACTAAGTCTAAAATGGAAGCGATGAGGAGACGGGAAGATACGAGCTTTGGGCTCTTTCCCGTAAACACAATTAAGTAATCACAATTAGGTAATCACACACACACACACACACACACACACACACACACACACACACACACACACACACACACACACACACACCTTTAGCCTTAAACCATAAAATGGAGCCATCTCATCAATATATACGAAATTAATTGGAGAGAAATGCGTGTAATATATTGTAAAATTATGAGAATTAAAAGTGTGTTATCCATAAGTATTTATTCATTATATATATATATATATATATATATATATATATATATATATATATATATATATATATATATATATATATATAT